>JAQFYM010006262.1:0-11960 GCA_034694785.1 Agrenia bidenticulata
TGGAGCATATAAATATGATTTTAAACATAAACCAGAAAGATGTCATAACCATGCGTGACAGGGATTTAGGGTTAAAAGTCGAGTTAGAAAACATTGCGCCCTTGTCATACAATCTAATATGTTGTCGACATCTAGCTTCTTATTTGAAGAAACAATTTAAATGCAAAGGAGGAATATCTCTTTTTTGACAGGCTGCTACTATTTCAGATCCATGTTTGTTTTAAGCGCAAATGACATTAGTACAAGAAGAGGCACCAAATCTTTTTGAATACATAACTAAAATGGATCCTAAGATCGGGGCTAGATCACAATATACAATTCCAAAGTTCGGTATTATCTATAACAATTGTTCTGAATCGATGAATGCATTATTTTGTGCAGCAAGAGAATTACCATTAAGAAGAATGATATAGGCGATCCATTTATTAGTAACACAAAATATAGTACTGAAAAGAAACAAGTTGAATGAAATAAAAACAAGGCTTGTCCCCGTTGCAACAGAGTATATTGCACAACAATTGGCACTGGCTCGAGATATAAGTGTCGTACAAACATCAGACCAGGCATATTTCGTAAATAATGTTGCTATTGTGGACTTAAACAACAACACATGTTGCTACAGATATAATGAATCCGGCCTTCCATGTTGTCATTTACTAGCTGTGTGTCTGTTAAAACAAATACGATGGGCAAGATTCGTGTCCAATTATTATAATATTTTACATTTTGCCCAATCATATTCAGCATATCTTAATATACTTGATCACGATTCGTTGGATATATAACCTTTGATGGCACCATCAGATATACGACTTATAGAGAGACCTAAAAAGATAAGATTTTGAGGATATGGAAAAAAGGAAAAACTTAAAAATGAAACGAAAGCAGAAAAAAATATAAAAGAAGTAAAGTAAACTTTAATTTATTTTTATTCGTTGACGTTCTTACATAATATTTTTCTATTGTTTTTCATTACCTGACTTCCTATCCTAATTTTCATGTTTTGTTATTATCGGATATTATCTTTGTTGTAACTTTTTGCATTGATGTTCATGTGTTTTACTACTCTAATTTATTTCCTGACGTACGGTGCAAACCAAGACCGGTACTCATGCCTACAAATATGAAATGATCTCAGTAAAATTTGTAATTGTAATCTAGCTAATATTTATAATATTCAATATATTCTTGTCTTGGCTATTTCTTCATTCGTTTGTGGAGAGGTTTGTTTTAGTTATTTTATTTAATTCTTCATCTTTTATGACTGTTTTTTTATCAGTTTGTTTACCTTTCTCTCCTAGCTAATGCACTGAAAAAATTTGACGTTGCTCTTCTTCTACCTTAGTTATACTTCTTGTTGTCTTTATGATTTTAAATGGGGTAAAATATGGTTATTTATAAAATATAGAGGAAAAATTACGTATTTATAAATTTAATGGTGCAAAAATGGGTATTAATTATATAATATAATAAAATACGGGTAATGTCAACTTAACCCTTATATTAATTAATATTTTACTTGAATTACTTGAATTTTATTACTTATTTTTTTGTGGTTGTATTTTATTACTGGGGGTTTAAAAAATGTTATTTAAAGTAAATCTCTGTATATGAGAGAAAAGCTTTTCATATTTATAGCCGTTCGAACTTATTTATATTTATCAGAAGTTTTTAGGCTATAGCAAATTAAAAAAAAAAGTTAAAAAGAAAAAAAAGTAATTAAAATAAAAAATTTGCAGCTACTGCGTGTTTTATATTATACAATCATTATGAAAGTAGGGTGGAATAAAAAAAGATGAGCTTTACGTACTCTATATGAATAACGCTGTATATAAAACCTGAAGTTCTTTTATTACGTAAAATTGCATATATAAAATTGATTGCATATAGTACCAGGTTTGTAGCCAGGCAGAGGATATGAACCCCCAACTCTTTTTTTTATTTTTTTTGCGTATAATTTAAAGAAAGTTATTTTTTGGTGCAGTCGTTTTTTAAAAAATAACATTCGAGGTAAAAAATTAAAAACACACTTTTAACAAAAATATGCAAGTATCATAGTTATGTTTGTAATTTATGTTTTCAAGGGAAATTAAAAAACATACTGAATACCCCTGGTCCAATATTTCCTCGCACACAATTGTCAATTATGTATACAGCAATTACAAATAAAACAATAAAATTTAATTAGTTGGTTCGTTCTTGAAAATTTGTACTTATACTTGCCTAGAGAATATATTTCACTGCAAAAATAACCTAATTAAAGTACTTTTAAATTACAATTTAATTCAAACTTACATCTTACATGAAACACTAGGTGCTCTTTTATACTTAAAAAAAGTTATTGCATTAATAGACTTTTCTTGATCTGTGTCTGAACATAAAGTAATGAATTTACGTATAAAATATAGTTTTCTTTGCTTAGACCCAAAAATGCATTTTAAAACATTTTTTTGATTTTTGTTTTTTGGGTAAAAATAAAACCATGAAAAGTAAGCTTTTTACAAAAAAAACACTTGGATTTAAACTCAAAAAACTTTAATCAAAAACGCTTTATCGCGCAATTGGTACAGCTCTTGACATCGAAAATTATGAACGAGAAGTTGAATGATTATCATACAGAAGTTATCGCAAAAAACACGCAGTTTTGTAGACAACGAGGTAAAGACAAAAAAGTATGCTTATTAATAGGGAGGCTTGAAAAAAACCCTCTTACTGCAATGTAAAAATTCGCAAATTTTTTGACTGATTTATGTGGGTATGTTATGGTAAGTATATAATGGATAACGTTGTAAAGTTTTCGCACGCATAATAGTAAGAGTATGGCCACAAACAAGCTTTACAAGATTTCAAACGAAATTAAGCTTAAAATTTGCATGCAAAATACACTGTACAAGTATGTTTTAAATATAGTTTTTGTACTATTGTTTTTTTATCGCCAGGAATTTCAGTTTTATGATAAAATGTTTTTTTTTTACATTTTTTTTTTATAGTTTAAAAACACCCGAATAGTATCTGCATTTTGCGAAATTTTCTGACCAGTATATTTTATGTTTTATATGTAAAGTGGTATAATCTAGTAAAACCTCTACAAACTAAATTTTAGTCCGCAGCCAATAGAATAGAAGTCACTGGTAGATATTGTTAAGTTTTTCTATATATGTATTCATAGATAACTGATATACTTAAATTCTATACTATATCACTTTTTTTCAAATTTCACTAATCTCGAACCAATATAAGAAAAAATCATTGATCCAGGGATGTGAGATTAAAACTAACATATTAAATCAAAATTACATTTTAGATATTTGCACACCGTTAAACCCTTGTTTTTCGTATATAGCATTTTTTTTATAAATAGCAGTTTTTAATGAAATCCATTAAAAAACAGTAACAAAAACATTTAATCTTGTGCAATCTGTTTATAAGCGCTTTGCAATAATTTTATGTATACTTTATATACCATAAGGAGATGGTATGTGATTATAGTGCAAAACAACACGTATGTTGTTTATATACGCCTAGTAATTTTCTAGTTTATCAGGATTAATAAAATCATTTTAAGTGCTCCTTCTGCATTTTTTGCAGCTTGTTTTTTACTTTTTGTTTGTTTCGGTATCAGTTGCCGCGGTGTAAAATTACATTTACTGTCAACCAAAACGACTTTCTTATAGATTACCACGTAGCGCCTAGCAAGGGTTACAAAAACTTATGTCCAAACGTGCAAAGTCAAAATGTATTTTCACAAACAGATCGCTTTCACCAAATTGTTAGACTATGTTTTTGTTTCATGTGTTTTAAAAATAAATATAAACGATTATTTTAGCCAAAAACACAAACAAATGTAAAAAACCTTTTAAAATAACATATTTCTAAGTTTAAACTGCTACATATAATACTTTGAATATAATTAATACGATTTTTTTTTGATCGCACAAGTATTGTAAAAGTTGTCAAATATGCATTTATATATGACGGTTCATTTTTGTGTAATTGAATAAGCGTATTTTGCAAAAAATGTGCATTTTTCTTGCATTATGTTTTAAAGCACTGTATTTTTTTTTGCCTGTCATTAATTATTTTATGATGTTTTTTTTTTGTTTTAAGTTTATAAGTTTTATATTTTCCTGATACAAGTTTGTACGTAAAACTTGCATAATACAAGTTTTATTGCGATGTTTGATACTATAAACAAATATTTACAATCAAAACTATATAAATACATATTGGTAACAACAATAATCAAGTAAATGTCGAAAAAGCAGTTACTTTTGCATTAAAATTTTATTTTTGATATCAATGTATTTGTAATATATACTTTGGACAACATACACATAAAATTAGGATTAATTATATCTTAATATTTTAAACTTAGAATGTTGTTTTTTTTTCAAATTCAACGGCCTTGATTTTAGGTAGTCGTAAAAAAGCACAAAAAAAAATACCCAGCAAACATAATATAAACAATTTATCTGTACTAGTACATAAGACCTGATATATATAAAAATGCAGTGTATAATTTGTATTAGGACATTAATCTGAATTCTGTGTACTTGCATTTAAACCATTTTTCTGAATTTTAAACAAAATAAATAACATAAATATAGCAACAAAGAAGTATTTCTAGGTTACTGATATGATTGATTTTCTATTACAAAAGTATTTTGCATATACACGGTAATATTAGCTGCTCTGGTTATTTATATGCTTTATATTTTTTTTGGACATTTTAACGTACGAAACTAAAACTTTATCCGATAACCGCATCATAAAAAGACAAAGTTTAACCTTAAAAATCTGTAAATTCAAAATAAAAAAAACCACAGTCATTATGCTATTTAAACGGTTTAGTATGATTTCTTGAAGTTCGTTGTTAATACTATATTTTTTTATTTAAAATCAGAAACAAATCTTTAGAAGCACGGATTATGCATCCACTAAAAAATACGGATAATTGTTTTTACCTACCAGTACATTCAATTTTAAAACAAGTCGCGTAAACTTGGGGAATAAAGGGACTTACGAACAATTCTGAAAAAAAAAAGCCCTTTATCTAATATAATTATAATTAAAAATTATACTTTATGAGATTATAAAGCGCAAAAAAAAGTAAAACAAAAAAAAATGGCTGCAGCTTTTACAAAAATAGCAAATAATTAGAAAGAAAAAAGGTTTATAAAGAAATAGCGTTTAAAACATAATAATCAGATTGTTATACTTTCTAAAGGCGTATTTCTATATAAAAGTGTTTTGAATCAATGCAAAAAAGCTTATTTTGCAAAAAGATGTACGGAACTATGCAACAAACCCCACGGAAATATACGAGCTTTAATTTGTTTAGGCTTTGGGTTGTTCCCATCGTTTACTCATTTATTCTAGCCGCGGGTATAAAGACCTAAACTAGATCACTTAAAAATCAAAAAATAAGTTACAATTTCGAGATGAAAATGGTGAAATAGATGCAGTGGCGAACCCAGGAATTTTTGTTCCAGGAGGTAGTCAGTGTTTTTTTTGGCTATATTGGGCCTTAAAACCTTGTTTTTTGTAGTTTTAAAGTTTATAAATTATTTTAAAAAAAAAATTATTTTTATATTTTTTTGGATTCTTAACTCTTGAAGAGATAATCCCGTATATTTACGGGTTTTGAAAATAATATATTTTTAGTAGCCCTGTAAAAATACGGTATTGAATAAGAAATAAATTTAGCTATACCGTAGAATTCCGTCCAAAATAATAGAACATATAGAAAAATTTCCTACGAAAAATAATAGATACTTTTAAGGTAAAGACACGTTGATAATCATTTATAACTTTTTGATGGCACCGAAAGTAAAAAAAATAAAGGAAGAATAACAAAATCTAAGCATTACCCTGGAAAACTTAATGTTTATGGAAAACATATAACATACCCAAATTAATGATAAGGATTATGTTATAAATAACATTGTTTTATTCTTTTATACATGTTCATAGTGTATTTTACAAATACTTCCTAAAGTTTAACAAAGACTTGTAATTTAATACAAATTAAAAATTATTTTTAATACTATTGTTTGGCATAATTTCATTTTTTTTATACTATTATGATAACATTATTATAAGTTGTGCAAATAACTAATATAAGTTTAATTACTAATTTCACTTTGTATAATTATCTCATATATACATCTATACTATATGCAATGTCTTACTATCTTCACTTTAATCGCTCTCTTCACTTTCTATACTTTCGACCAAATAATTATCTTCCGAGTCATCAAGTCACCCAAAAATATACCTTTTCTGTCTGTATTTTGCTTATTACCAAGTTGGGTGTTATTATCAAGGGAATTTGGAATTTGAATTGTTGAATTGTTGTATTTATAGAATAGCAACATTTTCCTCTTGACTTTTACGAATATCGAATCTATGATATTTCCTGAAGTACTCGTCCGTATGAAACTGAACATTACACCCTTTACAAAAATGTTTTTTTCTGATCTCTTTTTATGTTTAGAACAAGTCTCTGCATGGGCTGGATCTAATATCCTTAACGCATTAATGAGAAGTATTTAAGTATGGCATATGATTGAGCAATTTTGCAGCAAGTAGCTCCATGAAATGATTTCTATATCATTTTACAGAATTCGCAGGATTATCAAGAATAAAAGCGCTGTGAACAATAGTTCTAAGTAAGTACAAAGAAAGCTTTAGGTCCCATTTTGTAACTGCGTTTTAAATTCGTTTAGCTCTTTGGTTGATTATATCTGTGTCTTCGTTCTTGTATTTGTTATAAAATACTACAGCCTTAAGGATTTTCTTTTTAACTTTGGTTGATACTATACGATTTGTTCCTTTGTCTTTACCCCAAACCTTCTTATCAGATATTGGTATTCATTTTTGAAACGGTGCGTATTAATGAAACAGGCATATTATTGATATATAGGTAGAAAAATATATTGCGTGATATGTTAAAAAACTTTGAATCAAATGTGATTACCTAGGCGTCATCATATGATGAGACGCCACGAGTTTTCTTTATTGTACCGTGTGTGTGAATCCCCTGCTCTAACAACAATTTTGATAAATATAAGGAGTTGTAGAGGTTGAACGTAATTAAATTCCTATTGGCTCCTGCATATTTTTAGACCATTTTTGGTATCATTGTTATAATTTGACTGCCCATTCCTCATACTTGCATGTTCAAAACAAATGCATCATTTCCATCGGTAAGTGAATATAATTGTATGCCAAACTTCTTAGGCTTGTTAGAGGTTCTGAGTTTTATTTACTATTCTGCCTTTGAAACGACATATGGTTTCATCTAGTGAGAGATGTTCTCCTGGTACATAATGATCGTTAAAAAAATCTACTAGCGCAAAAATAATTTTTGGTTTCTTTATAATAAATTCATTTTTCTTATATACTGTAGAAAACAATGTAAATCTAGAATACAAAAAGGCAAATCGTCGGAGGCTCATGCTTTGCGAAAATACAGGGTTAAAAAAAACAGATGACTTATCCCATACCATTTTATAATTTTTCGGTTTCCCAAGAGATAAAGTAAGCAAGAGTCTAATAAACATAAAAAATTCATTCTGATCAATACATACGTTGGCGCTTTCATTATTTTTTTTTTTTGCTTTGGATATTTTCTTGTTTATTTAATTCAGTATATAATAAAAACTTCCGGAGAAAAAAATAACGCTATTGCGTCAAACGGGGAACTACAGGAAGATTTGATTTGTCGGCCTCCTCTAGTAGATCATAACGGGGATTTCTACTGTCTCGATAACATTCTCTAAATTCTAGTCACTTCATTTATCATTCTCTTAGGTAATTCCTCAACAGATTTTTTAGGTGTGAACTTTCGCGTAGTGTCTTTTTTGATGTTAGAAGTGTATATGACATTTCCTTTGTGTTTTTCATTTATCTGGGGTACGTAAATGCACGGGAAACTAAAAATGGAACAAGAAAAATAAATAGTATTTTTAAGGCTGGAGGAGGCCGGAAAATTCAAAAAAACAAAAAGGGTATATTTCTTCAAGAGTTAAAATGAAAAAAATCTCTACACAAAAAACCCCCCTTTTAAATTTAGGCGGGAAAAAATTACTGAAGAAGGGGGGGACCATCCCCCAATCTCTTTTCGGGTTGCTCGTAAAAGGATGTAAAAAACGTTTTTAAACAGAGCTTTTTATTTTAAATTGCAAGAACTACAAAAATACGACCTTTTGTATGGATACAACTCAGTGGCGTAGCCAAAGGGGCAGGGTGCCTTTACATTATCTCGGAAAAACTAACAGGGAAATTTAATGAGGGTGTCGTAGCAAAAAATGCACTAAATGAAACATCCTTCTCTTCCCTTAAATTAGGCGTAGAAAAAAATGTCATAGAAAACAATTAATTAACATCAGCATATATTATTTATGACGAAAACGTCTTCTGTGTGGTTTTATTACATTTTTTTTCTGCAAAAAATGAGTTTTATTTTATTCTAATAATAATCGTTTGTAAGCTACTTTTCAATACACAAGTTTGAGATGAAAGATGAAACAAAAGGAAAAAATCATTTTAAACTCTTTTTTTCTACAACAAAAAAAACATGTGTAATGAACAAGAATCAACATTATCTTTGGTAAAATTAATGTTTTATAATATTAAGCTGGATATGTTATAAAAGTAACAAAGACGACAAAAAAACACCCAGAAAAAAACTTTGTAATAAAAAAAATATTGAATAAAAAAAATTCCACAACGAACGTATACAAATATACCCCATTTGCAAGTACAAACATTGCAAACGAAAACATGCAGAGTTTTTATTTTGTTGTTGCATAACTGTATCGAAAACAAAATTACTTTATACTTTTCTTTTGTAATTCTAGATGTATATATAACGCAAACTGCGCAGTATCTGTTGCAAATACATAATTCAATCGTTTTGGTTGCAAGTTCGGATGTTGCATGCTGCCAGAAACATAAATTTTTTAAAAGTTTCTTTTTTCTTGTTTTTTATGCTTAAATTAGGTATATTTTGTTTTTATTTGTTACTATAATGTTTAGTTTGCTATGTCTATACAATTGTTGTATAGTTGTTTACATAGTTGTTTTTCGTCGCTTTGTCTATTTATTGTCATATTCAGTTTGATATTACATAATCGCTGGATTACAGATAATGGTATGTGCGTACTGTTAGTTACACATACTACCGTGTTTTTTTATCTTAAAATTGTATATAAAAGGATGTTTAACCATGTTTATTTTTTATTTCTTGAACCTGTTGTGAGCAAAGTAGCTTGAAAACACTTGAGTTTGAAAATACAATGAAAAGAAGAATATATGACAATGTAGAAAAAGTACGTACAAGACGTTATCGGCATTTAATAAAACAGAAAATGTAGATTAAATTGCTTTCCATCACATGTATTTTTTATAAGCCCAAATACATGGGGACTAGGGTTATCACAAAGGAAACTTTAATATGACAAGCTGCCTTGTTTTTGCAGTGATCTGTCTCATAGTAAAATTATTTTTAAAAGTTTTTAAACTACAAATTTTCTAGAAACAAATTATAAATTTTTTACTTTTTAAGTCGTGTTAAAAAGACATATTTTGTAAAAAAACTTACTAGATCTGGTCAAAAATATTAACTAGCTGCGTCACTGGAACTACTTTACAGCCCATGTATATTTACACATGTTTTACTATTATTTTGTTGCATTAAAAAACGGGATTTATCGTATATATTCAGCTTTTCTGGGATTTATACGCCAAAAAATTTAGTAAAAAAACCAAAAAAAAATTAAAAATTTGACAAATAATGTAACTAATGCGTAAAATTTTCTTAAGTAATCACTATTGTACATAATCAGCAATAGTAATTTACAAATATTGCAAGTCTTAGAGATTGCTTAGATGTTTAAAAGTATAATTTATAATTTAAAATTATAATTATGAAAAAATAATAGTAAAAGTTACATGTAGTTTTTTGGTAGTTTGTTTTTATTTGAACACATATTATTAACTAGTAATAGTGTTTTATTTTTTTTTGGCATGAAAATCACCGGTTTTTGTTTTTTATAACACTAAATGGGAACCAAAAAATTCAAAACCCAAAAAATAAAAAAAAAGTACATTAAAAATTTTAAAAGTGAGCATATTTCATCCATGACTTTGTGTGTATAAACTTTTAAGTAGCAGAGCGAAACAAACCTGCGTTCGCTGTTCTTATATAAAAATTATATCAATTCTATAATTTTCAATTTACAGTTATTGTTCGATGTGTTTTGCCTGTTTCTTTTCGGCTTTAAGTTTTTCAAAAAGGTTTGGCAATTCGTTGTCCATGGGTTTTCCTATACCAAGAACCAGTTTAAGAATGCAATTTTAATGGTAACTATTTTTTTATAAAAGCTTGATAATTTAGCTTCAAATAAACAGAAATTTTCTACATGAAGTACTTAGAATCTAGCATAAGTATAAAAAACAGTGTGTGATACGTTTTATTACTGTAAAAACTTTCTTTAGCAATTATTCTTTTTTATTCTTATTTTTTCTGTAACACTTACTAATATGATAAGTCTTTTATCAGATGTTTTTTAAAAACGTTGCACATACTATACAGTCACCAGCAAAACTAGGGAGAATTAAAGGCAGCTAACACATGAATCTCCGTATGTATGTATACTTCAGGGTAAATTATATTGGAAAGGCTTTAATTAAATTACTTTTTGTAGAAATGTATAGCTAGGTCTCTTTTATTTTGCAACATAGAAAGAGTACAAATATGTAATGTTTTTATCGGCGTTAATTTACTTTCAGAACACAAATAAAAGGAAATGTAATTGTAAGTACTAGATCTGGCAACAATTTTGCTGAAATAGAAAATGCCTAAAATGTGTCTAAGAAAAAAAATTATGTTTACTAAAAGAGAAATTAACTGCCCCTGAGAAAAGGCTAAAGTATAAAAAGGAAAAATAACAAACTACATCGAAATACAGTTTAACTGTGTTAAGTCTTTTTTAAAGTATGGGCGTTGTTCATTAAAGCGATTCATTTTTTCTTTCATTTTTTCATTTCACTCGTATGAGAAGCGACTTTTTTATAGCTTTCTTTTTTTTTCGTAACATATTCAAAAACCCTGAAGCGTAGTAAACAAACTATAATTGCTCATCACTATAGAATAAGCTAGGGTGTGACCCGGCCGGGTTTCGTACATACCCAGGTTACGGGTCGGGTCAAGCTTGGGTCGGGTTCGGTTTGTTTTCCGGTCAATTTTTACAAAGTTGACCTGGATAATAATTGTGGCGCGCGCAGCGCGCCATGCTCGCCTTAGCCCGCCATCTTGGGCGTAGAAAAACAAAAAATAAAACAACGACAATATCCAAAATATGCAAAAAATATATTGGCTGATATATTTAACGAAAAACACACGAAATAAATGTTTTGGTTATTTTTTTACGAAATTTTTTAAAAAATTGAAAAACCAAAAAATATTGCATATTTCAAAAAAATATATTTTTTTACTGAAAACAAAACACCTTACTATTTTTTTGCCATATATTCGTTTTTCGCTAATTGTCAATTACTTGCCTATAGGCGGGCAGGGCTCGGATGGCGCGCTGCGCGCGCCACAATAATTAACATGCAAATACAAAGATTAATATATTTGTTGCAATTTCTGTTATCTTAATGTGGCGCAGACCTGTATAAATTGTTTAAATAAACTGCAAATTTTTTGACGACAACTGATTAACAAGATTTGCTGTATTTTTTTAGTTCATTCGCACATATCATCAAGTAAAAAAAAAGCAGTATAAAAACTGCCCATTTATTTCTTTAGTTATATATTTATACATCTCATATTAGATAAAGCATTTGGCCCACAAATATTATTGAAATTTTTAGTGCAACAATGAAAGAAGATTTTCTTGAAGAAAAAGTATGATTTTTTCTTTTATTTTCTTAAATATAATTTTTTTTTA
>JAQFYM010006263.1:0-11960 GCA_034694785.1 Agrenia bidenticulata
TTTCAAAAACTCAGATTTGGATTTAACTCCTTGACAGTTCCAAGTGGCACATTTTATAATTGACTTGTGCATCATTTAAAAATTGTCCATCGTCACTCTCACTATCACTAGCTTCGAGGCTTTTTTCTCGTACACTTGGGACAATTGTATTATTTAAATCTAGACTTTGGGAAGATTTATCAGAGACCCTTTTCTTTACAAACCAGCGCTTGACATAAGAGCGACTGGCCCACATTGCTGGATTCAGGAAATGATCAAAGTCAAAGTCGCCTTTATCTAACGTGAGATGGTAAGATGCATAATCTTGATCCTCAAATCTAGGAGCTAGTTTTTCAATTTCAAGACAGTTTATATTAACACTTGTAGTCCATTCCTTGATGTCACGCTCAGATAAGTCAGCTCTTATTCTTGATAGAAAGATATGAGCCCTTTGCGTTCGGATCTCTCTCGACCATTTTGGGGTGATAGTTAGACAGGTTTTTGATATTGATTCTCCAGTACCAATAACTATCGGCGTATACTTTTTCTTATATCTGTTTACAGTTATAAACCCAGTATTGTCGGTAGACCAATCGTCGGTGTCACTAGCGATTTTTGTGGATGAGAAGTTATTAGCAGAAGCCACAGCAGCGTAGGAATGTGAACTAGAAAGAGTCAGCGAAGAAGGAGGTTAAAATTTAGCTCGATGATCAGCTTTGACATTATCAGCTGCTCTCCCAATTTTGAGTATAAGTTCCTCCGATTTTTCGCCAAAGTTTATAATTGAGTTAACTTTCATCTCTAACTGAGACAACTTAATTGACATTAGCAAATTATCAATTTCAGTAGCCTCAATTAGTGGTATGCGTTCTAAAGTTGAAACGATCACAACAGTCGATTGAGTTGAATCAAGGGTCGAAATCAGCAGAACGATTTGCTTAACTTCGAAAGACATTTTCTCTTTTTCACTTGTGTCTTACACGGATTATTTTTTGCTCGTGGAATTTTTCGAGCTTTTGTTTTTAATAAATCGTAATATTTAGTTACCGGAGATTTAGCCTGATTGACTTCGTCAAAAGAATAAAAATTACAACAGATAGTAACAATGTCTTTGTGTAGGAAGCCTTTTTTGATAAGGCACTCTACATAGGTCAAAAGGTCGTTTAAGACATAGTTTTTTAATAAAATTCCCGAAGAATCAGGAGAGAGTAAAAAATCTACTCCTGTCATGGCGATGGCGAGCGGGAAAAAATAACAGTTGAACTTTCAAATATAGGTCCAAGCATAATGTTTATTTCGGAGTACAGCTTGATGCAGTCCACTATGTAATTAGTTTCATACGTCGATATCTAAATAGTGCAGATGAATAAGAATCCAATGTGTGGCCTTCCGAATCTACCGCGATGGTTAACTCTCCCTGTAGCTTAGTACACATCTACTGAAGGCTTGTAGAATTGTCTACCACAGTGTAACCCTCTAAAGTTGGGACTGGAAGAGCATAGAATGCGCTGGGGCATGGAGTCCACTTGTCGATGTCCTCTCAATGAGGGTGATTCCAAGGTCTTGGGACAACCTGATCGTTGATCCGCACAGGGTAATTTAGGAACTGAGGGTCCAAGAATTGAGGGCGAATTGTCACTTTTCCAAAACGAAATAATGCCTCATTAACTCGTTGATGGTACACGATAAACTTATTAGGCTTCGTAGTTTCTATAGAATGGTAAAAATTGTTAAAAATTAAAAATCATTAAGGAATAATTCCCAAATCACCAAATGTTTATTTTAATTCAACCCATATATATGTACAAATTATAGGGTTTGAACTCAAAGAATGCTTAAAATTAATAACTTTATTAGCCTTATAATATAAATCCCTAATATTAGGGGATACTCGATGTTCTCTAATTGCAGTTATGACTGAAAAACGGGGAGTTATTATTAACTGGGGGGGAGTAAACACCGAATAAGTTCAAGTTGGTGGAGAACCTGGACTGCCTAACCTTATTGCATTCATTTGCGGTCGTCTAGGAGTGTATTGCTCTATCTGTTCTATAAATTGCTCTGCTAAAGCCTGAATCCCTATTTCTAATTCTGGAATCTTCTCTCTTACTATAGCTCTTCTCACTCTCTCAAAATCTATTCTCTTTACTAACCCAATGAACGGATTCTGTCTCTTGTTTTGTTTGGCTACTCTTATTCTTCTACCTATTACCTTCTCTCTCCCTGCTAAAGTAAGCTTTGCCTCTTTAAATTTAGAGGAACTATGTCGCGGAATAGGAGACCTATCTAGTTGTGAAGATTTCCTAACCCTTTCTTCCATCGTTACTCCGAACCCGTTACCTACTACGCTCGAAACCTTAATCTTAAAGCGCCCTAGCGGCCTTTTATCTCTGCTGATTTTTGCCCTCATTAACCCCTTTGCCGTAGTCTTTTGCCTCTGCACTCATATATTTCTGAGTTACTAGGATCGCTTTTGCAATCCTTTGCTCCCTTTCCATTTCTGCCTTCCTGACAAAATCTTTCACCACTTGCTGGAGAGATCTACCTTGAACTAATGATTATGGTGGTGACGGAATGTATGAGGCTAACGGGAATTCAAAATTGATCTCCTGAAGGGAGTTAGTCTCTGGAAGAGAGTGAGCCTGAACAAAGTTCTCAAAGTCGGCTTTCGAGAGACCTAACCTCGTGTAGCTTAGAGGCCCATGACCTTGAAAAACATTTCCGACCTCTCTATCATAAATCGGAACAAAGTTAGGCAACACCACTACTACTCTAGATTGAAATAGATTCAGTACCAAATGGAGCTTCTTCAGGCGTAGAAATCCTGTTTTCACACAAAGCCACCCCTTTGTTGATGGCTCCTACTTTAGTTGCAATGTTCGAAAAAAATGTCTACTGTTTGAAGCTCTCGTGAAACCATTTCTCACCTTTCTCACGACGGTTACTAGGACCCGGAACGCTTTTCTTCATCTCAGAATTCTATGATAAGAAAGAAACACGGTCTCTATAGTTCTATGTACATACAATTCAATTAATACATGACAACAATATAATTTAGTTTTGGTTTATAGGCCGACCTGCCCGACCTACAAACTTTTTTGAATATAGTGATTGAATTAATTATATTGAGTTTCGAATGAAATCCAGGAACTTCGCCGGAAAAGTTACACTGATCGAACAAAGTGTTCAAAATCCGAAGTAGGTGACTTGCGTTAAGTTTAGCACCAATCTCAATTGCAACAAAAAAAATTGGTCCTGGAACGAATTAAATTGGAACGAAAAATGTTCGTGAATCAAAATAAACGACGACCTAGACTATGGAACTTACAAGATGCAGAAACTATTCTTAACCTTTCGTTTGTAGGGTTGTCAGCTCTTTTCTGGACAAACAGTTCATGGAAAGGCACTTTGTGGACAAATCTAAATTGATGGAATAGGCAGTTAGTTTAAAGACACTTAATGGACAAATGAAGATGATGGACAGTTAATAGACAGCCAGTTCGTGGAAAATTTTATTAGTCAATTCAATCTTGTTTTTAGTCTGTTCGTTAGGGCTTATCATAAGATAACTGCAATAGAGTTGACCTAGGATTCTGGAATTGACACCGAGTTCCTAGATGGGCCATATTGGTCCAAAGATTGACCCGTGGGGGTATATTCCAATATTCCTTCGGGTACAAATAATGCCAAGTATCTTGCGAACGCTTCCGTATAAAAAATAGCAAAAAAGTCCGTCCGTGGACTGATAAGAGTCTCCAACCAACAAATATTCTAGAAACGGTAAACTGGAATTTCCTCAAAACACCGTTTCTAGAATTTTTGTTGGTTGGAGACTCGTACATGTACACCCATCCACGGATGGGCTTTTTTGCTAGTCATTATATAAATGTATAACAAAATCGGACGAAGTTCGTGTAAATCATCCAACAATCATGATTGTTTTTTGTCACATCAACCCTAATCGAATCAAACTCAACTCTTTCTTTCAATTATTGACCCAACACATGTGTAATTGGTATCATAGTTGGGCAAACTCCAAGCACTCATGTAGTCATGCCCTCTACCCTGTTTTTGGAAAATAGAACTCCTGCAAATCGGCATCCGTCATCCTTAAAAAATCCGAGTACCATTGCTTTCCAATCCTCATCACTGCTTTTGAAAAGGAAGACTCCAGCACTCGGTTCCCTTTGACCATCACCTCGTCACCCTGTCCCAAAATTTATGCACTCCTTAAATCTTCTCTTGTCCATGAAATTGGAATGGGGGGGTACTTGGGATTCCGAACCAAACATTTTGATGGATTGTTACATTAATGATTTATGTTTCTTTTATACTAACCAACATTCAAATGGCTGAAGTTTAATTGCAAGTATAAACAGTTTAACAGCAAACCTATAAATAATTTTTAACAGTCATGCCTGTTTGAAATTGTTGAGAAAATAAATAGTCACAACGACGGTTAAGACTTAGTACTCTTTGCAGTTGGCTAGATTTGCGTTTGTTTACAAGATTTTATTAGCTGCATTAACCTCTGTAGATAAAATAGTTTGGTGGTAGGCACTATTGAAAAAAAAATGTTTTTAGATATTTATAAAACAGCTATTATTAAAATCAATACCTTCCATTCAACAAATTTCCATGTCCCCGAAAACTCCAAATCGGTTGCAGGTACGAATATTGCAATCCGTTCATTTCAATATGAAATATCGAGGTGACAGGAAAATCGGTGATCCCGTAACGGCTAAAACGATATGTTCCAAAAGGTTGTTCCAAAATTTGGAGTAAACAAGATTCTTATCGCTTGTCTTGCTGCCGATTTTGGTATGGCAGATTGAAACTGTGCTTCTCGCTCACGATCACCCTCTTCACCGTCGTCAAAGTCAGTATCACTACTTTCAAGCTCCTCCTCCAAGACCATGATTACAGCAGTATTTATAAACAGTCATGACTGTTGAACTATTAAATTTTCAAACATTTGAAAAACAAGATTGAAAAGATATACGGGGGTTTCTTTCAACAAATGTATTGCATTTAAAAGACATCGATGAATAGAAAGATTTGAAGGCTTGGACAACTCCCAATCCGTTTAAAAATTCGGAAGTCGTTCTCTATTGTTTAACAAGTTCTCCAACAGCTCTTTCCAAGGTTCTCTCCATTTGTCTAAATCAGGCTGCATTAGTATTTTGAGGCGGTTTTGTTTTTGAATTATCTCAGCTAAAATTGCTTCTGTGAACGACATTGATATACGTACTTCAGGCAAGCGAAACAGATTGAATTGGTTTACACTATTAACAGTCATGACTGTTTATAAAATTATTTACCCATTTTGAATGCTTAGAAACAATAATCATATGTAAGTTCTTAATTCAGCAAATAAAATTGAACTAAAATTGAACTTTGTATCTGCTTCTTTCATCATGTCCTTTCAAAAATTTAGAACAGTTTAACACAAAGCTTCGGCTCGGACGGCACTTTGACAGCCCTCAAAAATGTACGGTGGCCGGTTGCTATTTGCGTGGTCGCCGTAAAGACAACTGCCTGTGGGTTGCCTCAAATATGGTCGGTTGTCGGTTGCCATTTGCTTGTTTGCGCTTAAGGCAACCGGTTGTCGGTTGCCATTTGCTTGGTTGTCTAAATCCATAGAATTATATACTAAATACAATAGAAGTCACAGTTCATCCATATTGTGAGTGTAGTATGTAAAATAATTCACGTATAGCGCAGGGTTTATCAAGAAGCATCCATAAATATGTCGTTCATTTTTTAGTTTTTATAGTATACAAGCATTCCTACCGTATTTATGGATGTCCTAGACTTCCCACCATAGTTTTTGTTGTTAAAAGTCTTGACGAATAAAGCCAAATAATAAATAGATCAAATTCGAATTATTTCTAATCCTCTTACCTGTTTACTCTAAACTTGTTGCGGTTAATCTAAAAAAATAATTTTGGTGCATTTTGAATTTAATTTAAATGTTAATGAGTGTAGTGGTGTAAGTGGTGGACCTAGGTCTTTCCCTATAAATTTTATAGGTTTGTACAGATTACGTTTCACTGCGGTGAACTATATTAGGTGGAGGGACCTACTGTCAAAATCCAACCGGTTGTCGGTTGCCATGTTTTGGGTTGCCGTCAGAATCTGCTGGTTGTCGGTTGCCAATTTCGTGGTTGCCCTAAAGGCTACCGGTTGTCAGTTGCCATGTTTTTGGTTGCCCTCAGATTCTGCTGTTTGTCGATTGCCATTTTTTTAGTAGCCCTAAAGCAACCGGTTGTCGGTTGCCATTTTCTTGGTTGCCCTAAAGGCAACCAGTTGCCGTTTGCTTGGTTGTATAAATCCAACCGGTTGTTGGTTGCCTGGTTGCCCGGTGGTCTGCCTATCTATGAATGTAGTTTGGTGCTTGCAAGCACTTGCAGTATGGATTTTTTTATCGCCAAAAAGTCCACAAAAAATCTTTGTAACCATTAAACGGCATGTTAAAAGCATATTGTTAAAAAATTCCTCTAGGTGAATGCAGTATCTATTTTTTATGAAGGTTGGTCATGAACAAGGTTGGCAGGTGAAATTTCAGGTGAAAAATGAAAGATGAAAAATGATTGAAATTTCATGAAAAATGAAAGATAAAGATGGTTGAAAAATGAAAGATGATGTTCAAGGAAGTTTTTAAGTTGAAAAATGAAAAATGAAAAATATTCATTGAAATTAAATTTTTTTTTTTAAACATTCATTGAAATTTCATGAAAAAAGTGCAGACAAAATGGACATTGAAATCACTCAATTAAGTTAAATATTGCGGTTTAACAAAATTTAAAAAAGCTAAAATATTGAATTTTTCAAATTTTTCAAATTTTTCAAATTTTTCAAATTTTTAATTTTCATGAAAAATATTCATTTTTTTGAAAAGATGCCAACCCTGGTCATGTAAAAATAATCTATTATTATTGTTTTCATCGGTACATATTTATCTTCCTACAGTACAATTTTTTGTAACGGCCATTTTGTTTTCTTTACGCGAGTATTTACTAGTAGCCAATAATAGATTATGACGATTTCAATTGGAAAATGTATGCAAATATATGTTAATGGCTGTAATTTATGCAAATTTATGAATATTTGTCTACATATGTCTATGAACTGTCTGTTGTTCTTGACGTGTCAGAGAACCTGATTTCCTTAACGTAAATTGTCCATTAACAGCCTATTCCGTAAAGTAACTTTGTCGATTAAGTGTCTTTCTACGAACTGTTTATCCACGAAAGCGCATGGACTCCGTTTGTAGAAAACTTGTGATAATATCTCTCCAGTTTTTAAACCCTTCTTAACCCCCATGGTACCCCTGAAGAAAATCTACAACAAATTTTGTGACTCTAAGAGTATGCTAAAAGAAACTACCAGGGTCGATTTCCACGGGTCATCATGTAATCTGATTTGTCTTATATTGAAGAAAGTTTCGTGTACTGTCAAAAATAATATTTAAACAAAATTATAGGACTGTAAATTAATTTTCTGGTAACTCCCTACGGTCAGCCACCACTGATCACCACTTGATCTTAATCGACAACTCCAAATTCACCTTCACTTTTATCCAAAGATCAATTCTGTAAAGATTGGAGATTCTGTGACTATTTTAACTCGTTTTTATGTTTGACCCGTATGGGTATTTTCTTTCATTTGAAATTAAAAAATATGTCGTAGTACCTTTTTTCTTAGAATAAGGTATAGGCATGCAAAATTTTAGCACTTGTAGCATTTTATAGAAAACCCACTATGATTGACCCCCACGGGTAGTTTATAGGGTTGATTTTTATTTATTTATTCTTAGAAGTGATACCCTTGTGTTTCAAGGTTAATTACATCACAACAACTCAAGTTGATGAATTTCATATTTGACTAATGCACAGTTTATTATCCAACTTACCAGTTTGAAAAGTTTCGTTGCTTGAAACCCATGTTATCACAAACCCACTACGGTCATTTGACCCCCACGGGTAAATATTTTGACCGAGATAGCCCATCTTCGAACGATGATCCTATAAGCCCTAACGAACGGGCTATTTAGTAATCATATTACCGTAACTAGGTCTGGTCTGAGTGATGGAGTGAGTAGGTTGTCTGGAGTTTCGCTAAACAAATTATATTGTATTTTTAGTTTATTGTGGGTTGAGTTGAATCATAAGTCAATTTGAAGATAAATGTTATTAATAACTGTACATCAGTTACCTAATTGGTTTTTATCAAAAGTGGAGGACTGTTAAATTGTGCGTGAAATTGTATTGTTAACGACAGGGATGGCACAGTGAAATTTCAAGTGAAAAATGAAAAATAATGAAATTTCATGAAATTTCATGAAATTTCAAAACGTCGAATCGGGTGCAAAATGAAAAATGAAAAGTAAAACATTGTAATTTCCACATATTGACAAAAGACTTGAAAAGACCCTTTAGCCAAGCCAATACATTGCGTCAGTGCCAGACAGTTGAAAACTTACCAAACACAAATATGATTTCTGAATCTGTTAAATTTTGCTTTGGGTTGAACTGAGCCATATTTTTTGGTGTGGTTGACTTTGACTTACGATTATTAATTTTAAAGACTAACTATTAATAATATATTAGTTTTTTTTAGAAAATAACTTTTCACTTTTCATATATTTAATTTTTCATTTTTCGCTTTTCATATTTCATGATCCTTGAAAAATGAACTGATTATTTTTCAATTTTTTCAAATTTTTCAAATTTTTCAAATTTTTCAATTTTTTCAATTTTTTCAATTTTTTCAAATTTTTCATTTTTCATGAAAAATTCTCTGAAAAATGAAAAATTGCCATCCCTGGTGAACGATCAATAACTTCTGTGAATTAAAGGTATTAGTTATAATGTTATTGAAATAAGAGTAAATTTAAAATTTAATGATAATTGTGTTGGAGAATTGGTTTGTGACCAAGATAATTGAAAAATACTGGGAGAATTTTGAATTTACATTTGCGTGATTTACCACAAAAAGTATCGAAGAATATGCAATTAAATGTTGTAAAAGATGATAGGAGGATTCAGGAATAATGGAATTTAAAACCATGTAAATGGTTTTGTTACTATTCTATTTTACTGTTTTAATATTGTGTAACGGATTAAGTAGCCTCATCCAAATGCGTGGACAAAGGTGATCAAGGGTTCCGGGTGGCCTAGAAACGAAGCCCTTTTCCCGGTCGGGGACGCCCAAAGGAGGTGGGGCATTGAAGATACAAAGTAAATTTTGGGATGGGCGTTTTGTTTTGCTTATATTTGCATGATTTACCATACTGTTAATAGAATTTGATCGTCAGGTTCTTTTTTGTTGTGTTTTCTGACTATGGAAAAAAGGTTTAAATGATATATGATATGGATATATTATTATTAATTTTTGATGTGTAAGTGTAGTATGTTCGATCTTATACTTGTAGCATTCGGTGAGATCATGTACATTATTTAAGGGGGCACAGAGAATATTGTAGGACTCGCTGCTTAAATGTGTGTATTTTATCACTAAATTAACAAAACTCACTCAGACATGACTTCATGCTGTGAAAGCGAATTTGACATTCATAATATTTATAATGGTATTTGTATAAGGCGAGGTTCCATGGGTGCGAACAATAGGGAGCCATTTGAGCTATTTTGAAAAAAAAAATTACTGTAACTATCGATAAAACTTGAAGTAAAATAGTAAATTATGGCAGAGAACAAATTCGAAGGTAATTCTTCTAATAATTAAAAAAATTTAAACGCTGTTTTAAATGAACTTTAAATAAGTTTACTAAAACAAACAATCAGCTTCAAAATTACATGTATATCAAAATGGTAGCAGTTCATAAACTTTTTATCGAACTAAAATTCAAAGTATGTCAGATCTTACTTGAATTTGATTTACTAAAATCCTTATATTTCCATCCCCTAAAATCATAAAATTAAAAATTAAATTCCTTCTGGAAAAGTGTCCCTAGGGATGGCGCTCACAAAATCTTTAAACAAGAAAATGACGTTCAAATTGAATCAACAATTAAATATATTATTTATAAATCAAAAGCTTTATAACGAACCATATGTTTCGTTATCTGTCCACTGTCCACTCATACTTCATGTAGATGAGAGACAGAGGATTTGCACCCAAATTAGGGCGAGTCGAGTCACGGACCGACTCTTGCCTATGGTAATTAAGTCGTTGGGTATTTTCCTTTGTTGTGCTCATTGTTTGTACCTTTTTTAGTCCTGAACATTTTTTTTAACTTGAGGGATTAAGAATTGGAATACCAAAATTCCAATTCTAATCGGATTGTCTTCCATTGTAACTAATATTAAAACTTTTTGAGATGATCTTACAGTTAAATGAGATTCTAAACATTAAACTTTACATTTGACTTCCTCATGTTAACTTTAAGGGTAGATCCTGGACATAAAAGAGAGAGGAATATTGTTCCTCGGGGTTAGTGTTGTTTGAATCTGAGAAATTGTCGTTACTCTGCTATTTTATTTATAAGTCCAACATGTTATTGCTCTCTGTGTCGAAACTTCTACGTAAAAATAATAGTTTTTATAGATACAAATATTTTGATAAATATTTGTACATTAATTATTAGTAGTAGCCTTAAGTTTGTAATTATCAGTGATCTCCCGTGTTCCTGTCGGGGGATTCCAATTCTCCTTCTAATTGAGATCTCATCCGCCCTGGTGCGAGGTTGAGTTCATGGGTAGTTATCTTTCTGTCTTTATTTATTCAATTAAAGTTTCAATAAGTACAATGGAATCTCTCCGCTTCTTGCTTTGTTCCGTGAATCACGGAACCTAGCTTGATTTGTGAGTTATTTCGGATAGGATTTAGTTTTATAATAGCTATTAAGTTAAGTAGGAATTCTTTAGTATAATTAATAATGGTTTGTTCAATAGAATTACTTGCTTCAGAATAAATTTCTCCTATTTAATTCGGTTATACTTCGTTTATTTATAGTTACTGTAATCAGGTTGGTAATCCCACCTTGTAATAGTGATTAATTAAACTATAAGGACTCGTGGAGTTAAAGGTTAGGGGTGATATTGGCATTTTGTCCCTTGATCCTAACGAGGCCCTTATAGCTTTAAACTTGTATTTATATTTATTTGTAAACACAAACATTTTTCATCTTACTAAAAACACAACACCTGAAGAGCCAAAGATACAAACGATAACAATTCTTCGTACTTTTTACATTTTATAAGGGTTGCATTTTACTGGGTGAGGCATATATAGAATTTTCTTTACAGATTATTTTTTCCGTTACTTTGAATTTCCCGAAAAAAAATACAATTCACGCTCATTTTTAATTTAAAATGGCTCAATTTTGCTTGGATAATTTTTTTATATCTTTTAATGTTTGTGCTATCCCATACCAACTGGACCAGTAGAACCAAAGTCATATTTCAAAATTCAATAGAGAATCTTTCGATTACAGGGTCGGCAAAAGGTCGATGAGCTTACAGATAATAATTGTTTAAATGTAAATACCTCAGTCTAATTTAAAATACTAAATAATATAAGGGTCAAAATTAAAGGTCCTACAAATATGAAATAATTACTGAAGTCTTTAACTTATACCTTTAAAGTCCTTTTAACTAACTGTTATCAAGGTCACAATAATTGGGGTTGCATTGAACCGGGTGCATAAAATCTAGGTATTTTTTCTGAGTTTAGAATTGAAATCTAAGAACTTTGCCCTAAAAATTGTACTGATCGACCCAAGTGCTCAGATTCTGAATTTAGAGCTTTTGCGTTAAAGTTTTTAAGGCCGGCATACAAACTTTTTTCTATGAAGCTGAAAAAAAATCTAGGTATTTTTTCTGAGTTTAGAAATGAAATCTAAGAACTTGGCCTTAAAAGTTGCACTGATCGATCCAAGTTCTCAGATTCTGAATTTGGAGCTTTTGCGTTAAAGTTTTTTATGCCGGCCTAAAAACTTTTTTCTATGAAGCTGAAAA
>JAQFYM010006264.1:0-11958 GCA_034694785.1 Agrenia bidenticulata
ATTTTTTTATATCTTTGATACCGCAAATTAATTTACTTTTGTCGTTTTTTCTTTTTTTATATTAAGTTTTTGATTATTCAATTTAATGAAAAGGGATTTTTGTTTGGATTTGTCTAAAATATTTTTTAGTCTGTATTGATTGTCTAATTTAGTTTGTTTTTCATCATTTAGTTTGTTTTTTTTTAATTTAGTTTGGATTTGGTTACATTTGTTTGAATTGTCCTAAATACCCAGTTAATTTTATTATTATATAAGTTTAGCCTTTTATTTATGTATCAGTCTTTTAGGAATATTACGCAGAATTACAAAAAATATATGGCAATGTCGTTTGCAAAAATAATTGCATACTTTGTTTATCCTTTTTAAGAGACTAAAAATTTAAGCAAAAAAAAAGAAAAAATGAAGCCAACATTTTATTCAAAAAAAAGTAAAAAAATATGAATACGCCTACCCGACACAAAGCAAGATACTTGTAATAAACCCGGCCAGGTACACCTCAGAAGATCAGCTTTATAATCTTTTAGAATGTTGCTACCTTTCATCAAAAAGAGTGAATACACAACTAAAAAACAACATCTATACAACTAAAACAAATATGGGCATGTTTTGAAAATGTGTTATTCGAATTTATTAGTTTAAATTAAATGTAAAAAATCTATTAAACTTTTTTTAGCAAAAGATTTATTTTTTATTAAAATATTAATTTTCCAACTAAAAAAAAATTAATTTTCTAACTAAAATATTAATTTTCTTTGACAATATCTATGAATAAAGTAAGCCTAAATGATGATTTTTTCATTGGGAAAATCCAAAAATTTCAAATGAAAAATTTCCGAAAACAGTCTATTAAAAAAATGTTAAATGAATATTTGTTTTCGTTTAAATTGCCTTTGTATAACAAGAACAAACTTTCTTTAAAAAAAACCGGTTTAACTACGTTTTATATATTTTATTTTAATATACAAAAACTTGCACAATTTACTATTCTTTAAAAAAAATACACAAAATCTAACTACACCAATGTGTATATGCTTAAAACAATAGATAAAATAGCCGCAGTTCATTTATATTTCTCCTAGTTTTTATAAATCGAGTTCGCTTAAATCGCATATTTTATTATTGTGTCAAATATTTAGAATAAAGTAGAGCCCTACCATAATTATACATATATTTTATTTATTTATGTATACATAAAGTGTTTATTTTTACTTAATCATTTACTAGCGTTATAGTCGGATCTTAATGAGTATAATATAATAATAATAGTATTCTTGAAAGATAAAGATAAAATACTTAATAATTAAAATCATATACCAGTATATATGCGCAAAAACATACCAATTTGCAAAAAAGTGTTTTTTTGCCTTGATAAATCGTGCATAAAAAAGTAAAATTTATAGACGATTTCTAAGCTTATTGAATGAAAAGAGTTTTTAATGTAATTCAATATTTTTTAAAAAAACAGCATGTAGTAAAACGAGCCTGTAATATTTTGAAGTACTAATTATTTTTATATGTACAACTTTTTAAATTGCATTTAGAACATACATGCACTAAACTAAAAATGAATATTTTTTTGCAACAAAAGTTTATTATTTTTACAATTATTATTAAATAATCATTGGGGTTATATTGATATAAGATCCATATTTTTGCTTATAACTTACATTTCTTATATTTATTTTTTTTATATTTTTTTTTTCTAAAAATCTACTTATAACGTGTAAATTGCGTTTATCAGCATAAAATCCGAGTTTTCAGTGCACAGAATTGCAATAAAAAGAACCCGCACCTGATGCCTTAATGGCGAAACCGCCGTGTATCACCGCAACTCACCCCAATCTTTTATATTCAAAAGACGGGAGGGGAAAGTACATTGAGAAAATATTAACCCGAATATAGAAAATGATGTTAAAAAAGGAAACAAATGGGCTACACATAATTTATTCTGATTCCTTTATACACGAAAAAAAACTATTTTGAAAATGTATATATCATTTTACCTGTATTTTAGGATTTAAAAAATCGGAAAAAATACAAAAAAATATACGAACGCCGTGAACGAGGTACAACAATATGTTTATCATCTTAAGCATAACTCGATTATTTTATAATTTTTATTTTGTATTTTTTTTAAAGTATAGTAAGTGTACTCGCAAAGTCTTGTTTTTCACAAAAATATTATCGTTAAAATTTTACTTTACACAATAAATGTTGATAATTTAGTGGCACTAGCTAGCGTAAGAATTTTTTGTTTTTTCATTTTTTTTTATTTTGTTTCCGTGGTTAGTTGAAGTTTTTTACTTATACTTTTTATATTTATAACGTAGATTTATAAGGTTCAAAAAAACAAAGCCTATTTACATCTCAATACAATACGTATACGGATTCGATGGCGATAATTGCAATAAATGCTTATTTTTGCACAAATTGAAACTAATTACTAATTTTAAAAAAAAGTTAACTTTAATCAATTAAAATGCTTAAGCGTGCGTAAATTTATACAATTAAATTTGATCATAAAAAAAAAATAAAGAACCGTAATTCCCATGGTCAAAGCCGCCTGTTGTCTAAGCCGCATACTCAAAATATGTGCAGTTTATAGATTTATCACAAGATAAAGTATTATATAAATTAATTTAAAAAAACAACAATAAACAGTCAGATGTTAAAAGAAATTTATTTCAAAGGTTGTTTTCATGTGCATGTATAATATTTACACCATTCATAGATACTTCTGCCATCATTCCCTCGTCTTCATAACATCTTGCCATTATTCTATTAAAACTACGAGAAAACGTTGCTTCTATATTTGTATTCCAAGCAGTATTTATAAGCTGTGCTACTGTAACTCTTTTTTCAGTTTGGTTTGTCTCCTCAAATTCTGTTTCTGCCTAAATTTCACTAATCCAATGCTTGAGGGGGGCATTTATACCGACATCCACAGGTTGGATTCTGCCTGTTAATCCGCCTGGAATATACAATATGGCTACATTTATATCATGAATTGCGTTCATTATACTTTGCATAGTATGAACGCGAAAAGAATCAAGAATAAGACAATATTTTGTATTTGGGTTGTATTCCACATATGGCCTAAGAACATGTTATCCAAATAAGCATTTGTTGCTCGTCTGTCCATGCATCTTTTTGGCACGAATAAACTAGTCCTTGTGGATATCAAGACTATTACTAGAGAACTCTCTAACTATACGCCCAGTTATTGCGCCTTTAAAGATGATAAATGGCTTAAGCTTTTCGCCCTTTGAACAAACTGTAAATGCTGCAGTTACACGACCCTTAGAATTTCCACCATATACGCCAACTTCTCTTACCCCCGTATATCAATCGTGCTTCCAGGGCAGGAATCATAATTTATGGCCGATTAGTCCATATCTATAAATACAAGATCAGATTGGTTCTGAAATACGTTTTCTACCGTATACAGAAATACATTCATCCTTTTTTCCAAGATAGCCTCATCAATGTCAACATTTGAAGTAACATTTCTGATTGACAGATGCTTTCGTCGTAAAAATCTGTATACATATTTCCTCCGTGCATTAAAATTCATATCCGCTTCATTTGACTTTTAATTTCTCAATTTACTAACCACCATCCTCACAGTTACAATCTGTTTGCGTCTTCTACGCTGTACTATAAAATCATATAGTAAATAATCAACATCCATAAATCTGAGTTTTCGACCCTTGTGCATTGTTTTTTTTGATCTTCGATATTTATATAACTCTTCTAAAGTATTCTTCCATCGACGTATACATGACTCATCGACTCCATAACGACAACCAATTTCATAGTTACTTAGGCCTTTACGGGCTTGATGCTGTATTTTAATGATTTTTTCCTTAATTTTCTGATGTCTCCTAGAATTTGTATGCATATAGGGATAACAATATATTTTTAAAATACGGATATTGATAAAGGAAATTATATTAATTAATTTGTAAATTTACTGCGGCTTAGACTATGGGAATTACGGTATATTAAAACCATCAACAGCGCCTGTAAATTACCTAAAACTTATTTTGCTAATTGTTTTTTTAATTTAACTATATATTTATTAATTTTAAAATAAACCAAAAATGTTTTAATCTAACCAGTATCATTGAAATGCTTGTTTTTTTAGGTATATATTTATACTTATTGGTATTTTTAAAAAAATAGCTAATCAATCGATCAAACAACATACAAAAAGATCGGGTATTGTGCGGGCCGGGCAGGGCAACTTTTTTTCAGGGATTCAAAACCGGGCGTGCTAGGTTAATGCAGAACTCTAGTACAAATATGTACCAGTGTGCCTGAAAAGGATAAAAAAATGATAACAAAATAATATAAACCCCATTTTTTTATTTAAATCAGATCAAAATATAAATAAAAAGTTCGAAACAAGTATATGCTTGTTTAAATCTTAATGTATTAATTTCCGTATATTGTATTCCCTTTTGCAATCATGAACAGGTATTCATGCTTAAAAACGCAAAAATCTAGCACCATATTATATAACACTCTTATTGCAGCCGATAAAAATCTGTATATTTAACATGAATCTATCCATTATGAAAAATATTTATATTTTACGATTTGGGATTATTTATACTCTGATGAATTCCAGATACCGAACACCCACATCATTTAATTATAAATCCCGGGATGTCTTTCTCTTTTTTATATATTATGATTATTAAAGCATACACAAATTTGCTAAAAAATAAAAAAGTAAAACATGAACAAAATTTTGCGTTTTTTAGGGCAAATAAATCCATATTTTTAGAGAAATAATAAAATCATAGTTGTAGAATAAATAGAATAATTTAGATAATAATTCACTAACCAGTGGCGTAGCTAGGGGAATCATAAAACAGTGCAGCAATTTTTGTTTTTGCGCAATTGTGAATTTAAAAAATTTTACATATCAAACAAAATTATTGTAGATTGGTTAAAAAAAATATTTTTTCTCTCTAGTCTCTATTTTTGAAGATTCACCCCCTAAAAAAGACCCCATCTTAAACTCAGGGCACAAATTTTTTTTCTGTGGGGAGGGGGGGAGGTTGTGGTGGCTGCAACACAAGGTCCCTAAATATGCCACTGTTATTCAAATTTTACACAGCTACTAACTACATGGTAACAGGTTTTATTATATATAGAAAATAATACGTACCGGTTAATGAAGTATACCACTCTAGGGTATAGAGTATAAAATAAAAAAATAAACTAATGTCTTTTGCGCACAGAATATTGCTAATTGACGTACATCTGCTTTTTATTGTTAACATATGCTACTTTGAATTATTTAGAACACAAAAACTAGCAAATATGTGTTTTTTTGACGGTAAAAAAACTACTCTATAACAATTAAACATAAATTCTAAGTTTATAAAGTTCAGATTTGGTATATTATCGACAAGGATTGTTTTTTTTTTCATAACCTTATTAATGGTTTTTACCTAATATTGGAAAGTAAAAGACTGTATTTTGTATTCTTGGCATTTTGCAAGACATTATACGCAAAAAAAATGTTAATAGTTATTTTTGGGGACGTAAATTGTATACCGGTGGTGAATCCCTACTATTATAATCAAAAAGACACCTAGTATTTTTTTTAAACTCTTGCAAGATTATACCCAATTTTTAAGTTTTAATATATAAAAATACATAAATTAGACAAGTGCATAGTAGCTAGGTCTTTGATAAGAGATCTGTAATGAGCTACGTAAAGCACGCGGCGACCTAATTATAATTTTCTTCAGTCTTTATGCTCATTAAGGCTATAGTATAAAATAAATTTCAAAATTTGTAGAAAAAGTGTAATATCCCAAGTGGTTTATAATATTTGCATATTTTCTAAAACAACGCTCTAATTTAAAAAATCGAAAATAAATATGTTACACCAATTTTTAAAGGCTTTCCTGCGTTTATTTTTATGAATATCTGCATTAATACAGAAAAATATATATGTTAGATTTTATAAATATTTTTATATAGAAACAATACATTCAACCTGTTTAATTTATTTCTTGTCCAAAAATCAAAATTTTTAACTACCATTTTAATAATTTTTCTTCTAACTGTTTATAATATATATATTTTGTCTTTATTTTTTTGGTACTTTTTCTTAACACGTATGTAACTGAAAAAGTACGAAAATACGCCATTTTTGTAATTTACACTGAAGAATGATACATGGATAATTGCATTTTACGTTCAGTTTTTTTAGCCCGTATCCTTAAATAATTAAAATCATTTATGCTTTGACTATCATAATATAGGTTAAAAGGTGACCATGTTTTATAATCGATAATAAAAAATAACATAAAATTTAAAGCAAAGCGAAGATGTTTTTTACTTGATTTGCTAATACATTTGACATTTTATCGTGTTTAATGTATAAATACAAAATTTTGCGATCCCTAAAAAAAGCAAACTATAAAAACCAATAATGTAATATTTTTCAATAAATAAATATGCGTTACGGCTACATCTTTAATTTTATTATACTATAATAGAAGCATTTATAAAATTAAAGTCCCAAAGAAGCAAAACATATTGGCGTTGACCGAAATGAATACAGCAAATCAAAAGTTCGGGAAAATTAGATAGAAAAAAATCGTAAAAATATATCGAAAAGCATGGAAAAAATAACGCCCATAATTGTTTCCCAATCTCTCAATTTGATGCTTAAAATATTTTTATGAAACGCAATTTTTGTTAAAATAAACCCATATATTCTCGAGTAAGTCTTAAAATCATAATATATTATATCCCTGGATAATATTTTACAAAATTTTTAATTTCGCTATAAAGCCATTTGTTACCCTATATAAAAAATCCTGGCTATGCCACTGCTTGTCATATTATATTTTTTAAATATTGTTGCTACCAGTAAAAAAAAAGGTTTTTCTTTTAGAACGCCAAGAAAAGCTATCTTTTATGCGTTAATGATCCACCATAATTATGTATATTTTGCATGTATGCATTTCGAAATATGTTGGATCTTTGTTTAGGCAATGATTTGATATGTAGTCATGTCGAACATATCAAATCCCCTCCGTTTTTCGTGAGTACTATAAATTAAAAACTAATTTATTTTTAATAACTAAATGATTTCAATCTTTCGGAAAATATAACGACAAATAATATTTTAAATAATATAATATTATATATATAACTGCATTTATTTGACATGAAGTTGTTCTAGTGATTAGACCAAACTCTTATGCGTTACTATCTAATCCAATTCCAAATAAGAACAAGCAATTTTATCAGTGCCAATCCCCCATTCCAAACATCCTCAGTAGCCAATTACCAATGCCAGTTTTCTTATTATGTCTTTCATTTCTTAGTATATTTATGAAATCATTATATTTTATTTCGATTTCACCTCCTGTTCTTTTCGTCATGTACATGCATTTCCCCATTATATTTTTGATTATATTTTCCATTTTACTAATTTCAATCTGATTGCACATTTGTGATATTTTAGCACATTCCCTTAGTGTGATATTAAAATATATTCCGCTGTTCATTTTATTGTAGTTTTCTATCATTAACTTCAATAATTTTCCATCTCTTTTTATAATAGGTATTTCTATTCCTACTGTATAAACTTCGTAGTCTATATATTTTATGAGTTTCTTTACATCTTCTTCAGTGTCTACAAATAAAATAGTGGGTATATTATATTTTTTGATCTGCTGGATAAGTATATACAGTTTTATGACGTCGGTAAGGGCATTCTCAATCACCAAAATAGATGGTGTGCTCATTTCTTCGAGTAATCTAATATTATCAATTATAACCGTGTTTTTGTTCATTTCGTTCATATTTCTATAATTGATCTTATTGGCTGTGCTTTTATGCTCTAAAGGTTTAGTAGTATCATCTCTGGATATTTTATCATTAAAATTCATAGATTGTATGACGTTATTGTGAGCTGATCCTAATTCACGCGTGAAATTAACCGGTATTAAAAAATTATTCGATGGAGTTCTATTTTTGTGTGTCTCCTTCTCACCGTAATACTCTAGTATATATTGCCCATCCCCGGAAAATGAATTGAGCTCATCCAGTGATTCTTTTTGCTTTTCTTTCTCATTTATATCTTCTTCATATTCCAATGTAAGACTTCCATTGCAAATGCTATCAGCTTCAGTATTTATTGATATTGAACAATCCCTACTAGTGATGTTTCCGCTTTTGTTTAATAGCTTATCTTCAGCTTTAATTATATATTCCTGCCCAGATCCCATATCCTTTATTTCAACTTCTTTTAAATCTACATGAAAATGATTTATTTGTAGTTGCTCAGCCATTTCACTTACAATCTCCCTTTTTCTTTCTTTTCCATGCAATACTATTTTATTACATGGCAAGATTTCACATTTCATAAATGTATCCTTTTTAAATAATGAAACATAATATTTCTCCTTTAACTTCTCAATTGTATCTGTATAGCCCACAATTGAATTCTTCTCTACATTTGTAAAATAAATCTGCGTATTCTCGGTTATCTTATAAAATGTATCATTTACCTCATCAACATTCAAATTATCCATTGCTATATCCAACCCTAGATTTATATTAACTAGAACATCTTCCTTTTTATCACAGTTTTCATCTTCCTCGTCTATTATCTCTGTTATTTCAAAATATTTTGTTTTATATTTTTTGCTTATAAACACAAGATTCCTAAAGTGATTTTCAACATCAAAAATATTAGAAACTTTAACATAAACAGATGTTGCATTAATAATCTTACCAGAATACATGCACATGTCCAAACCACTGGCAGATAAATTACCCCCAAACAAATCCCAAAGACACTGGCCAATCTCAAGATCACACCTCGTAGTTAATGAAACATAGGGCTCTATAAGCACAGGGAAAAGATTTGGCGAGGAAATAGTATAGTACTGGGATTTGAACTTGGGAGCGGGTGGCAATAAAGAGATGAACTCAGTGTCCGCAGACTGAAGGATCTTGACTCTACAAATCTTCTTAACTTGCTTGGGCATTATATGGGGTCATGAAAAAAAATTGAAAAATTATAGATAAAATAGATTGTGAAAGTAAATACTACAGGGGAGTAACGAATTTTAAGCAAATCTGTGCTTAAAATATGGGATTTGTTTAAAATATAGACAATATAAATTTTATTCCTTATGTATTGCAACCGAAATAAGTGATAAATAAATTGTGTAAGAACAATGGGTGTGTATTTTTTATTACCTATAGGTAAATTTGTGCCCTAAAAACAGGTTCTATATTACCTATAGGTAATATATTTTCCAATCAATAAAAGTGTATTTTTATTTACCTGATGGTAAATGATTTACTTAAGGGTTCCGCAAAAAGTGTATTTTTTGGTACCTCTAGGTAAATGGCTACCCTTATGTAATATTTACTTAAGGGTAGGACCCTTAAGTAAGTATTGCATAAGGAGTGCCCTTTATGCAATACATTTATATTAACTTTGAACAAACAAGTAATTCAAATAACATAAATAAAATAATGCCAATAATAATAAACAAATAGAGATAAATTTTAAATTAAAACTAAATGATAAACTAATAACATCAAAATATACCTTAAACTAAAAAACAGTCATGTTCAGTTTAAACACGCATTCGTTGACTAACGGTGACTAAGAATCAGATAATTGTAAGTTATTGTAATGGAAAATAAATAATAAAAACCAAAAGGTACGAAAAAATGCACACATTCCGAATCAAATGTTGTTTTTTATCCAATTTTGTCAATAGTTTTTTCAACTAGTATTTAAAGCAAGAAAAGCTATATAATAAAATTATATTCACTTTTTGTGGTCAAAACTGTAACCTTAAAGATCGCTTTCTTGTTTCTACATAACAAATTTAGTATTTTATTCGGTATTACTATACTTGGAACCCCTATAGTAGGTTTAGAACCCCCTCTAGTATAGGGGCGAAAAAAAGCCCAGTTAAGACCCAAGAAATATTGAGAAATGAGAAAATGAATGGATTAAAAAGATTAAAAACTTTTGATTAAAATAAATAATCAACCCAAACCTTAACCCTAACCAATTACTTCCTTCAAAGTCTTCATTGCCAAAATGTTTCGATGGTTTGGTTAGGCGAAGAGGCTTTGGTTAGGGGATAGGGTTAAGGTTATGTTTTGAATTGGTTCATTATTTCAAACATATAATTTATATCTTATTAATCCATGTATTTCCTCATTTCTCAATATTTCTTGGGTCTTCAGTGTGGCCTTTCTTCTAATGCCCCAATTTAAGGGGGGTCTTAACTGGCCTTTTTTCGCCCCTATACTAGAGGGGGTTTCAAACCTACTATAGGGGCCCCAAGTATAGTAATACCTTTTATTCACTAAGGCCGTGTTCTTTTTTTTCACTATAGTGAAATTTAAGGGTAAAAGCAGGGGGACCGAATATGGTACGGCATATTATGGGGTATGGTTTTATACATTTCCCCCATTATGGCCATAATGGTAAAATATGGCAAGTGCAAAAACTATTTATTAAAGTATATAAAAAATGTAAATATAATCAAAACGTGGATTTAAGACAGACCAATGTAGTAAGTTGCCCTTAAATTTATTTGTTTACTGTGTTAATGAATTTTAAAAATAAATATAAAAATGCCAATAATTTGAATAGTCATGTTTAAAGTTTATAATTTTGTAAATGTGTTTATTCGCCCCATTTTACAATTTTTCATACGATAAATTTACTAGAATGCAAGTTTCATATTTTTTTTATACTTTGTTTAAGCACTTTATATGGGCTTGTATTGCCCACGTGCACGTATTATATACTAGAGGAAGTAAATTTTACAACAAATTTAGAGATAAGGCATTGTAGCATTATATTATACTGTCAAATACATAATAATTTTCACCCGAATGGCTACATATACAAATTTATGTCTTTTTATACCTCTTCTGTACAAATATTATGATTTTTTACATCATCTAATGTGTATGTATGTATGTATGTATGTATGTATGTATGTATGTTTTTTATTTATAATTATACAATAAATAGTAAACATGTAATTTTGTAATCTATAATGTGAACCTTGCATTATGTATAGGATGTGTTGATATTTTTTTGTATTCCTACTTATTATCACTGATTTGTTAAGCTCTTATATTCTAGAAAATTAAAAAACGATTGTTAAACAATCAAATAGTGTTGCAATGTATGGAACTATTATACAAATAAAAAAGTTTTGATATCAGTTCTTTTGTGATAAAGGTGGTAGATGTTGTATTGGTAACAAATATTATATGGAAAAATATTGAAAATTATTTCCCCCCATTATGGCCATATGGATATGGCCATATATGGTATAAGGCCATATTTTATTCGGAACCCCTGGTCACCAGTAAATGCGCTTTTATTTTTCTATTTTGTTTTTATACTACTTATAAGAATATATCTAAAATTCAGCATACGCCATAATACATGATCATCACCCTCAGCAGTAAAATACTTGTGTATTTCATCTACATGGTGAAATTTTTATGTTTGAGTTTTCCACCATTTTATTAATATTAAGAACTTTCTTAATATCATTTTTTTCAAAGCAGAAATCTTCTCCGTCATCACCAATATTTTCCAAAGCTTTATCATTTTCATTCGAACTAACTTCATTATCTTTTTTTAATTCTCTCATTTCGTAAAACTTCTTCTAGCAATTGCTATACGTCGATTTTTTTATCTCATTGATTGACTTTCTGATCCAGAAGCATTCTTCGTTCAATGATTATTTTTTATAGGCAGCTGATATATTATTATCATTGTCAATATTTAGATTAGTCATAAAAATTGACGGATTTCATTTTATCTCCCTATAAAGGCACATATGATGCCGAGATCTAATGGTTGGAGTATTGAAGTGGAATTAGACAGAAAAGAAAAAAGTTTAGAGTTGATGGGGTCTT
>JAQFYM010006265.1:0-11958 GCA_034694785.1 Agrenia bidenticulata
ACTTTTATTTCTAGAGAAGACGTGCCCGGCCGCTTTCTTACTCACTACGCCGCTGCTTTATAGCTATTTTATGGGCAAGTTCTATTTTGTTCCAATATAAAAACGCATTTTTGCTTTTAGTACTTCAAAAATGTGTTTGTTTAATTTAAATGTAAAACCTTTAAGGATATTTTAGGTATCATTCTGACAGTCAAGGAAACTACAAGTATTTTTTACATATATAAAAGCGAAAAGAAATATTGTTTCGCTACTAATGTGCATTTTGATACGCCGCAAGGTCTGCAATAAATCTGCATAGCCAAGTTTTACGTAAATACCACATTATAGTGAAAAAAATACAGCAAAAAAAAAAACCAAACAACGCTGGAAATAAATTATTTAAAGTTTTTTTACTAGCGTATATGTTTAAAATTCTTATTTTGCGCATCTATATGTGTTACATACTATATATAGCTGTGTTTTGACGCAGTAACATAAAACAATAATACAGGTCATCTACATGCAACATCGTGGGCAATTTAAAGCTGGTTACTTAACCTTACATAACTAATTTTGATGAAAACAACCTTTATCGCAACAGAAACAGCAATAAAATCAAATAAAACAGCAAAAACGAAAAAAAACCGCAAGAATTCTAAAAAACAATAAACACTTGCAAAATTGAACTGGAAACAAAAAAATAATTTACTATGCACTATTTACTTGTTTACGCGTTTTTTGTCACACAAATATTTTTTTTAGATACTTTTTCATTTTTTTTTTAACGAAAAACACTCTTGCAATAATGTAAATGTAAATTTTTTTATAGCTAGTATGTTATTAATCGTTAAAAACTTGTTTGTTTCGTCTGTATTCTTGTTTTTTCCCTATAAACTTTTCTTTTTACATAATCATGAAAGATGCCCACCAACCGCCGCGATGTCGTATGTTTTTAACATTGTAACTAATTTATATTAAAACTAAATGATAGAAAAAAATACAAAAAGTTGGCATAAAAAAATAAAAAAAATTGATCAGCGCATAAGACCACCTACATTTACTTTTCTATATTGTAAACTGGTTTTCTACACGTTTTTATATCTAAACCCTCTTTTATTACATTCACCGTTTTTAAATAGCATTGGCGCTACAATAAAATGTTGTACCATGATATTACAGAACCCTAGTTTTAAGAAAATTATACTTAAAATAAAAAAGGGTTTACTTAAAACATAAAAAGAACCATAAAAATTTTTTATGATCAAATTGCATTCAAGCAGTAGAGCATGCAAAAATGATGTATATAAATTCGCGTCTTTTCTTAGTTTAAAAACTTCCTTGTTGCTTTGTAAAACTATTGTTTGTTTTTTTGTAAAAATTGCAGTAAACAAGCTTTATTTATGTATTAAATTGTCTTGAATAATGCCATAACTAAAATGCACAAACCTAAAATTGATATTGTTTTTTTCGTTGTTTTTATTTACCAACTTTTTTTAAGTTTTAAAAGATAGATCAAAAACAAATGTTTCAAAAGCTAATAATGTACATTTAACAGGCTTTCTGGTCAAATATATGTAAAAATCACTCTTTAATGTTATATATTCTATCAAAAAAACATATATTGCCGATTTATAAAATTTCATGTTTTGATTTTTGATTTTTTACTAATAAAAAGTATATTTAAATTTCGATTTTTGTTAATGCTCTATATAGGATATAATTATAAGTAATAATATATGTATAGGCATATTTTGCTGATCAACAGGCGATTATGCAATTAAATATTAAATAACATATATATATAATTTTTTTTTAATTGCAACGAAAATATTTTTTTTATGATATTAAATTTTTAATCAGTTATTTATCTAAAAATTTCATATTATGATGTTTTGAGTAAAAAAAATAAACAAACCGTTCTATATGTTTAGGGTCATTAATAGTTAATTTAATTTGTTGTTGTGAATCCTTTAAGCTACGTTATAATTTTTTCAATTCGTAGTTTTTATATAAAAAAATGGTGTTTTTAAAACTATGGAAACTTTACAACAACTTTTACAATATAATTTATAAAAAAAAATGAATTTAGTACTAACTTTAAAAAAATCTTTAAAGGAAATCTAAAATGCAGTATTTTTGTTTTTAATGTTATAATATATCGATTTTTTACAATTTTCTACAGTCGTAAAAAACGATACAATCATTTTTTTTGGATTGTATTTACTAATTAGTTTATGAAAAAACATAAGTTTTGTTAAAAAAAAATAAATGTTTTACTAGAAACGAAAACAGGAATTCAGCTATACAAAAATAACAATCTACTTTTTTGTAAATGAAATAAAAATTAAGGTTCAGATTGATTAAAGGGATCACATGCGGATCTAATGATGTTAACTGCTGATTTGACCTGTTTCCAGATAGTTTCAATCGCATTTAATTTATTTCGACTGTTTGCAATCAACCTCGACTCGTTTCAGTTGATCTCCTGTGTTTAAAATTACCATGGGCTAGTTCAATAACGAACTTGACGAGCTTATATTCAACTTGACGATTATTATGTAAAATCGAGTTGTTTTTAAATAATCACAACACCAATTTATTGTAAAAAAAATACGTTAAGATTGTTTACTTCTAGAAACAATAATAAAGTACACGTATAAAAACATTTACAGCGTTGTTTTCCGTAACATAATAAACGCAAATTAGGTGGATTAAAGCTTTTTTTTTTTATTTTAACAATCATTTTACAATTCTAAATGCATATTAAGAATATTAGTTTATTAAAAGTAAATGGCATAATTTTTTGCCATGGTATGTTCATGATCCTTTTCTTACAGATATTTTGCATATTCACTGTAGTAAAAATCGTAAAATTGCAATCTAACTTAAAAAACTTTTTTTTTAATCGTATACTAAAATTTAATATGTTGATAAGTTAGTAAATATGTGAATGTCTTGTTTGAAAACTTATACTTATAAAAATCTTTGACAATAAAACTATAAAACTTATTCGAGATGATACAATATCCTTAAAATTGCATATAAAGCTTTGTACTACAATTAACACTGCACAAAAGCTCAATCTAACTACACTTGTTTTTTTTTATGCAAAATAAGTACTATTGTTTTGTTTTAATGATCTTATAAGTATAATATTGTTTCTTATAGTAAACTATCTAAACATATTTATTAAAAAAAAATTAGTACTAGAATGAATGAAAACAGGTCGATTTAAGTTGCAAATAATTAAGTTCAAGGCAAACTCATTAAGGTTTTTTGCAAAACAAATGAGGTTGACTTCAAAAATTTAAGATAAACTGCAAACATGTCGATTTTGATTCAAACGATCGGGATAGATTAAAAACGATTGAGACTGTGTGCACAAGGTTTTGATTACTTGCAAAAATAAACTGATAGAACGATACCAGTTTAAACATATTGGTGAATTTTGTTGTTAGTACTTTGTAAATATTTGTAATGATGATTTTTTGCCAATCTGTTTTTTTTTATTTTGCGAATACTTCTTAATATGATAAAATATTTTCATAGCGTATAATATCGATTCTGCTACATAAAACATTTTTTGATTTTGCGTTGAAAGCTTTAATTAGTTAAGGCGTAAGCGATTTGCGCAAAAACCACGTTTATGGCGATCATATTTGTTACGTTTGCTCTATTTTTAGTAAAGGACTTATTTCTCGTTTTTTTAGTGACTTATACCGATTCTTTTGAATATCTTGCAATGGGCATAGTTTTTTATACGCATTACTGTCTTTGTCGGTGATCAAACATGTGTTACAAACTTTTAGAGTGCAACATGCACACAAAAAGGTACTCGTGTCGTTTACGTTGCTCATAAATCTTAAACAAGAATCATGTAATCGTAGTTGGTTCTTAACAACGTTTACGTCGTTTAACGTGTGTTTTAATATTTTTATAATGAAAAAGAACTCGTTATAAACACATTTGAGCTAAAAAATTCTATTTAAGGGTATATTTTCATAGACATAATTTATGTTTCAATGTGCAAGTTGAATCACAAGGCAAACAGCAATTATTTCGTTTATTACATTTAATTACCAAGAATTTGCATTAATCTCCGACAAATCAATTTTTAAAGGTTATGTTCGTTGCATGAAATAAATTGAATGTTATTAAGATTACACAACATAATTAAATAAGAAAAAAAGCTACAAAGTTTGTAAAAAAAAGAAACGTTTGAATAGTCATGATTCAAAAGAAATCACATTAAAGAACGTTGTTAAAACAAAAACATTCTGTTAAAAATATCTTCAAATACGATATTGGTATTTAACGCTGCATTTAGTACTTATCAAATGAGATCATAAATAAAAAATACATTTTTTTGTAGAAAAAACTTGAGACTTATGCTGCAGTTTTTAGCGTAGGCCTACTTATGCAATTGAGTATCAAGAGTCGTTTTTTTCAAGTTACGCATTTAACGGTATTTTGTTGCCATAACCATACTTAAATAGTTTGCTAATTGATCTATATAAAAACTTCGATTCAAAAAAATTATGTGACCTTTCGTAATAACACAAGCGAATTTTATTGCGCTTTAATCGGTCTTTTTTTTCTTTATACGCAAAAGATTCAAAAGTCTGAAATACCTATTATTCGTTTGTGAGAGTTACACGTTAGGTTTCAAAAGAAAACCAAGTTGTTTTTTATAGATATAATAAAAAGTTTTAAATATAAAACAAAGTGAACATTTTCGGATTTTATTAATTATATTTACATATTAAAAACGTATCATATGAAATATTATGAGTCTATGTATGTGAAAAACAAAAATGAAAATTTATGCGACTGATTATTTTATTGCACGGATTACATAAGTTGTGTAAGAACCTTTTTTATGTGTGTTTAACGTTACTTACAAACTAGTTGACATGATTTACTCTTTTCCTTTTATAAATTACATTTATCTTTTTTTGTCTTGAAATATTATTCCTCGCTATTATTGAGCCAAAATATGTTGTATTATCTGTCTTAGGGGCAATTTTAATAGTTAAGATCGGATCTCGTAGATTACTGTCGGTTAACCGGGAAAAATGTTTCACCCTAAAAATAAAGTTTTTTTGCGTGTTTAACTAAAAAAACACACCTGCTTATTAACAAATTAGGCATCGGATATTTTTTTTCAAAAAGACAGATGTGCTTTTCTATGTGCTGCTTATAGCATATCTTAGTAAAAGACACAATTGAATCGTTACCCGTAAGCATTTGAACAATTACAGGAAAAGATCATAAACATTTATACCAAAAAATGCGTTTATAATGCTATTTCAAATGCAAAAAAAAACAAACAGACTCTTATATATTCTATTTTATACGACTACAGCTTTTAAAGATAAAAAATCTAAGGTTTCGTTTGTAGGTTCTAATGTATTTATTCATTGTAATTTTTCTTTGTGCGTCACTATATGTAAAATTGGTTTATCCATAAACTTTTCTTATGTTTATTTGGATTTTCCTTTACACTGCAAATCTATTGCATTTAAAGTTAACATTGGGTGTAGGGTTCGCATTACCCGGGTATTAAAAACCCCGGGTATCTTAAAACACAAAAAATGTCAATACCCGGCCACCCGGGTATTATGTGTTTGTGTTCTGTAAGTTTAATGCGCAAATAATTATGTTTACACATTAATTTCTTTCTGAAAAAAAAATTCGACATGTATATAATGTTTGGTTTTTTATACTCATGTTTGTTTACAGATTTATAGTAGAAATATCGTCTATAAAAAAGCAAAATTGATTTTATCAACAAGAACAGCAATTAGTAATGCATTGTATAGTTTTTCTTAGTTTCAGAAAGTTTCTCTAGTTCGTATTATCCGTAATTGGTATAAGAATATTTTTTTTTACGCAATAACAAATTTTTTATAGCTGTTAATATAAATTTATTGATGTTGAATAGAAACCTTTTCCGTTTATCAGTATGCTTTTTAAATACTAGTTTTGAAATTTATTTCACAGAATCAAAAACCTATAAAATTATATCATTTTACTTTTAAGTGTTAATCTGTTGCTACCGCATAGTTGATGTAACAAAAAAACTGCGTATGCTCATGGTAAACTGTATACTAAGGACATTACCTGTAACTTGCATGCCTGTATATATCTGTTTAACATCAACCGGTAGTAGCTAGCACTTTTGTAGAGAAACCTGCGTCTTAACCAAAATTTACATCAAAAACTGCAAAAAAAATTAAATTTTTGACTAACAGCATATAAATAAAGATAAAATATAGCATAATAAAATACTTATATGCTATAGATACTGTTCTTTTGTAACGCAAGAAAAAGGCTTTATGCTATACAAACATACTTAAAGCTTTTACTTAGCATAAAACCTATAGCCATAATGTTCAGTTATGGTAGTAAAAGCAGACTAGTAGTCACGCTTGAAAAACAATTGTCTACATAAACAAACTGCGCATCATTCTACTTGGTAATTAAATCCATGTTTTTTGTATTTTAATGATTGAAAAAATCTACAATTAAAAGGTTTTTAACGTCTTATGTTTTGTTCTTTGCATTCTTTTGTTGACTAAAGAACTTCATAAAATTGCTGCAATTTTTATATGTATTTTGATTCAATATACGCAAGCATCATTGCTTTTTGCATGAAAACAGAAATAAGTTTTGTGTAAATATGCCAAACAATATACTATGAAATAAATAAGCAAAGTGCGCGCTATTATCAGAAAAAATCTATATTTTTTATAGGTTTCTATTTTAGATTATCGTCAAAAGACGTTATTTTTCATTTTTCTGTCTTCTAATTTTACTTTTATTTGCGTTTTTCTTATATAAAGTAAAAATGATTTTTCTTTGATTTGCCTTTATAAGTAAATCAAACTCTTATATAAATTTATATACTCGTATTGTTTTTGTAAACGCAAACTCATTGTAAATACAATGAAAAGAACTAGTAGTGTACGATATTATTACATTTTCTACGACATAAAAAAAATTATATATTTATGACCCACAATTTGCCCTGGAAAAAGCCTTTATACATCTAAAGTCCACCTTCTAAATAAAGACTAAATTCCTAGCTCGTATTATAGCCCTTTTTATAGTATAGTAAAATACTAAAATACCCGGGTACCCGCAAATTACCCGGGTTATATTTTTTGCAATAAAACGCAAAATATTCGGGTAGCGGGTATGCAAACCCTAATTGGAAAGTTTAAGTTAATATACAGTGTGTCCGTATTTAAATAGAACAGTGAAAATATGGATTTTTTTCACCTCTTATTTAGGGGTTTTACAATAGAAAAAAAAACAGAAAAAACGTTTGTGTATGTCCTAGTATAACATAAACACAAACATCTTTTAATTGTATCGGCGGATTTACCGGCAGCCCTAAACCTTGTTCTCTTGTATTTAATGCACTTAGCATTAATTGCTAGTAATAAAAAGTGTTGCAGGCAATCACTTTCCATATTATTTCTTTTTAGTTTAAATTTAGCAAATATTTAGCCCAATAAGTCGTCACATTATTGTTTCGGAACAGTAAATAGAAATGGAATACACAAAACTTGTCAAATGACGAAATAAAGGTCGACTCGTCGGTATCTAAAATCTAAAGACGGGTCACAACTAGGATACTCCATTTACCATAAGTTAAGATTTAGTTACCGTTACTATACGCTAAGTTACCGGTAGGTGGGTACGTAAGTAACGGGGTGTTGCGTTCACTTAACTTATTTAAAAACTAAAAAGAAGAAAAGAGAGAACACACGAACAAACACAAAAGCTTTTTTTTTTTAGTTTTTTCGGCTTCATGCCGCGATATAAATCTTGTTGTAAACATTGCATTTGTTTTTTATAATCGATTTAGGACTAATATAAACAACAAACAACCCACAATATGCTGTTTTCAATCCAACGAAAGCCATTTTTTGTATAAAAAATTTAAAATATCGCCTTTTTTACAGATCAAACTACAAAAAATGCTTCTTTTAGTTATTTTATGTGTGTACTTAATTTAAATGCAAATAAAAAGTGGTTTTTATCGTTGTACCTACTGCAATGAACAAAAAAACTCTGATACATAGTTTACCTACAAGAATCTCTCTTATTCTGTCGTAATTCTTAAAATAATCCTAAAAATTGTTCCAGTTTTTAAACAAACTTTATAAAACCAAAGCGTAGTATGCAATTTTTTTGGTTATTTTATAGACATGGAAAAGTACTTTTTGTGCGATAAACTCTGCCATTTTTCTATGTGCCTGTAAGATGAAAGCTAATTTAGTTGTTAAAATGTGCCATATTTGTTTTTTGAATTCATATCAAGCATTTTAACTACCCGAAACAAAAAACATCTTTGTATATGACAAAACATTACATACATGTGCATAAAAAAAATAAATTAACGTTTTTCCAAATTATGCGATAAAAAAAGATCACAACTTTTTATTGCAGCTTTCTTGTGTTAAATTTAAAATTTTTTAATTATTATTCCTCATATTAAAAATGCATGAAATGCAGCTTTTATAAGTATTAACTAGTCCAAAATTCTATAAATATATATATTTAGTATAAATAAATCCAACATTAGTACAGAATCAAATATCTTATCAAAAAAATACCATTTTTTGTATTTTTAAAAACATAAACTGCTAAAATTTTCGGAATTGTACAAAAATATAAGTTACATTTTTTTTAATATAAAAGAAATATTTCCTAAATAGTCTAAATTTGCAAAAAACAAAACTATCTAAGGAAAAAAAATCGCGGTTCAAGTTAGTAAACACATAAATAAATTTGTCCTATTTTTTGTGTCAATGATAGTTGCACGCTATATATGGTTACCGTAACTTATAAACTATGCGGTAACTTACCGGTAAGTTACCGTACTCAAAACTTACCGGTAAGCGTGATTTGAGTACCCTAGTCACAACTCGTCGGTCGACAAGTTGTTACCTACAAGCTTTGTTTTCTTCTTACAACTAAAGATAAACAACTCGCCAACTTGACGAATCGAAACCCTCCGTTATATTAAGGTCCAAGCGAGTCGGGCCTCATCTCGTCGGACGAAATGAAGCCTGTATATTTGATTTAGCCATATAAAAGAACGACTGGTCTTGGTCCGCCTGGAAGTAAAATGGTAGACTTGTTGGGTGTTTTTACAATCTTTTTCTGTATAATATTCATAACCAATTTCGTTTTCTTTATTGTGATTCTCTACAATAAAGGGTTGGAAATAAAATATAAATTTATACTGTTCTATGCAATAAAGGATACCTTGTATATGACATGGGGGCCCTAAGAGTCTTTTACTCAAAAAGTTGTATTTCTTTTAGGCACTGTGATACAAAAAAAAGCACTTAACGCTTTTTCAAAAAAAAAAGCTCATTAAACCGTGCTTTATTTTATCCTTTACATAATAATACCGTAATAAAGTCTTCAAAAAATTCAATTTTTTGTTAAACCATGATTAAATATGCAAATATGGATTATTTTAATCAAAAAAGTAAGCAGGCTGCAGATAGTTTGGCATGTAATTTTAGCAGTTTTTGGTAGTTTTTCTTGTATAGGAGCAATAAAAACACATAAAAATATTTTTTTGTATTGTTCTTAAAAAAGGTTAATTTAGCGTAAAATTAAAAATCAAAAATTTACTAACTAAAAGTCATAATAAGTATTGCGCACTATCAAATAGGTGGAAAAAAAATATTTTTATATTGTTGATTCTTTGCATATTATAGTAATGTAAAAAGTTCCACCTAAAGAAGTTTTTATAACTATTACAAAGTTTTAAATTAATTAATATGTTATCAAGCAGTTTAAAATGTATTAAACACGCTTTACCGAGAAGCATTGTTTAAGTATAGCAATTAACACTTATATTTGAAATTTATAAAATTCTAACGTTCTAAAATTTTAATTTCTATGTTTTAAAGCAATGTGCAGTGTCTCATTTTTACAGTTTTTGTGGTAAAATGTGTATACCGATTTTATGATTGACCGCAAAATTATAACCATAAAGACAAAACAACATTTTAAGACCTGCGTAATTTGTAAAATGTACAGACTAAAATATTAAATTTGCTTCATATTGTTATTTATATTTTCATATGTTCTTTGCCAATATCATCTTACGACTTTTTCATTTAATGTACTTGGTCCTGACTTTTTTATTTGCGTATCTTAGTCCACGCAATGTCTATACTCAATTAGCATTAAAGTTTTTGTTCATTTCATCTTTGTATTTTCCATTATGGGGAACAAAAACAAGGATATTAAAATTCGGTAAACTGCTGGGGTTTCGGTAAGGCTCGAGCTTACCAAAAAATTTTATAACCTATTTATTTTTTAAACATATTTGTTAGGGTAGAAATCAGTATACCGAAAAAATGGAACACGGCTTAAAGCTACTTAATGTGGGGGATAAACATCTAATTAAAATGTGTATTTTGTCATCTATAATAATTTTATACAAAATTTTTTAATTTAATTTGTTTTTTGCAGGTCTTTGACTTTTAAAAATCCAAAAAAGCTTACAACTAATAAAGTTTAGATGTAAGATCAAAAGGGGGGGGGGGGGGTTGTTTTTTGTAAAAGAAATAAACTTAGTGTTTTATATAAAAAATTGTGTATATAAAATTATAATCTGCAAATTTCTACACAAACAATCGTCTAAATCATTTATTTTTGTCAAAAAAGTTAAAAGGTTTTTTTTCAACTATAAAGAAATTTTAGAAAAAATAGTTAAAAATCGTTAAAAATAACGTATCATTGGTACTTGCAAAATATTTAATTGGTATTATAAAAGTAGAGCAATTTAATTTTTACAAACGAAGCACATGGAATACATTAAGAAACTGAATTAAACCGATTTTTAAAATATTTTTCATAAGTATAAAAATTTTATTACACACATATATACGTTGTAAATTATACGCGAGGCATTTTAAATAATAAAAAAACAGGTAGAATTACAAACGCAGTATTTTTTGGTGCGCGTTTTTGGTGTTTTTTTCTCTAAAGAAACTTTTTTCATAAAAAAAATATATAAATATATAATAAATAAGATCTTTAGTTGTATAATTTACTAAACCAAGCAGAATTGGGACGCTTAATGAATCTTAAAGTTGATTTTCTATATATGCTTACTTAATAAGCACGTGATTTTTATATATTAAAGCAATTAACATGGGTATACATATTATCAGAAAATACAAAATAGAGTTAATATATAAAAAATAAAACAGGAATGTTTTAATTTATTGCGTATGAACTTAGGTTTTATATTAAATTTCAGTTTATACCTTTTTTGCGAATTATGCAACGAATGAGATTTTTGTTTAGATAATTTTTTACTTAATTATCTCGATATTTTTTGTACATATATTTTATTTTTGTGCACGCATATAGCATTTTTAACTCAAATATAGAAAATATACATTGTAAAATTACTTTTTATGTAGGTAATAAACTAAAAAATACTCTCAAGCTATTACAGAACTATATTGAACGCTACAAAAAAAACGAAGGTGCGATTGCCGTTAAGGTTCTTACAATATCTATAGTTACTTTGCCAATATATGAAGTGGCTTTAAGCTAATATTACTAACTAAGTGGCTTTTTGCGTGCCAATGCGCATAACAGATTTACATTTTACATCGAGAAACTATTTAAAACCACTGCAAACTACAAAAATTTAATTTTAATTTCAAAAAATTAAGTGTGTGTGTTGCACCTATAAAGGATTCACCCCGTAAATACTTTGATTCAAATGTAAGTTATGAGCATGTTTGTGGACAAATATTAGAAACCGTTATGTAAACCAGCGTTGCCATAAAATCAAATTTTTCCGGTATAATATCGTATCCGAAAATCACCAGTAAAAACCAATTTTTTATACTTTAATACGCGGTATACAAAAATTTAGTTTATTTTTATAGTTTTCTTTTAATTTTATTTTTTATGGGTAATTTT
>JAQFYM010006266.1:0-11954 GCA_034694785.1 Agrenia bidenticulata
AAAATAAAAATATTATTAAATGCGTTTATGAATTAAAATAAAAAATAAGTTTTTTTGGGAAAGTAATCAAAGTACCCGCGGTAAAAAAATAAAAAGAACTACCCAATGAATACTTTGTAAAAACTACCAAAATGCAATAAAATAGATAAAAGTGTTTTGTTTTTTACCGCTGGTAAATGATATAAAATGTTAGAATATATTCTTTTTATATTATTGAAAAAACATTTCATGTATGCAGCTTACAAAATAATTGATACTTATTGTGACTCGCATAGACCGAACCCCATGTATAGAGCGACTCATGGGCAAAAAAAAAGGTTATATAAACTATAAAAAAAACAATATAAATTATTAAGTACAATATTTTATAAACAAAAGATCTATTTTTTGGGGTTGAAATATTATATAAAAAGGAATTTAACTGTTTTATGTACTGAATTAAAAATAAATTTTTGTTTGCAATAACATGTTAAATATTATTTTTTTTTTCTGTTTTTTTTAATTTGGATATTTCTTATATTCTAGCAAAGTTATTGTTTTGCCCTGGGGTCGACTATGTGCGGAAAAATAGTATAAAAATAAGTTGTGTCACACAATAAAAATCATTTTTATAATTGCTCTTATTTTTCATTAGCCATGTATGTCTTATAGGATGATTGCCATAAGTATAATTTTATTTTGGCATGCTTACAAAGGAAAGAATAGTAAAACAACTATCTTTATTATTATAAAATAAAAGATTAATTTAGCTGCTAATCATTATTGTTATCTGCATGAAAAATTATTTGTTCCCATTAATACAAACGTCATTTTTAGAAAATTTAATCACGTTCGTCTCGTACTTAATTGTATTCATAATAAAAAATAATACCTATATTTACTCTACCTTTACATATAATTTTTTTGGTTTATCTTGTATAGTTGCCTTGGTTGAACATTTTTAATATATCATTATTATTAAAAATTTAATTTAATATATTATATTTTTGAAATGTTAATGATATACATATACGCTGCAACATCTTCTACAATTGAGGGTCGCAAAAAAGCAAAATGAAAAGTACAAGATAATATGGGCAATTTAAATGTATTAAAACGCGACTTAGCGCAATATTTTATTAAAATTTTAGAATCAAAATATTTAAAAATATAAATTTATTTTAAATAAATTTTTGTAAAGATAAACTGAATTTTCGACTATAATATCTATAGTATTTTTATTTATACCTCATGAAAATAAATTTTTATAATAAACCTTATTACCTTAATTCCTTTTAATTGCAAGTACTTAAAACTAGTATAATGCAATAAAGGCAGCATCAAATGTTGCATAATTGACCCTACTTTTTATAATCAATACAGGGTTTTCCACCATATTTGCACAGCTGTGCCATGATTTTGCGATTCCAATTAGAAAAATACTTTACAATCTAACGATATTTCTAAAAAACCAATATTATTGCACCCATAAAATTTACAGTACCAGCTGGAAATCACTTGAATTTGTAGAAAATGTTGGTGACAGTCCGCTTTTTAACAAATTAATACTGACTATACGAGAAATAATTATTGAAAAAAGAATATTCCCCGTAGTAATGTATCTTTAATTGTAGTGAAGTCCTTTATACTTTTTTAAGCAATGCAGGACATGATATTTATATCTTAACCCCATATTCCTCTTTAACTGCTGGCGTATCCGGGAAAAAGCGGTTTTTAAAACTTAAATTTACGTTGATGCTCGTAAAAAAACAAAAATAAAATAACAAAAATAAAGAATAAAAAAAAGAAGCAAACTAAATAAAAAGATGTAATTTTGTAAGATAAGATACGCATATGTGTATTCTTTTCTTTTTTTAATATATTAGATAATTTTTTCAAATTTTTTTTATACAAAAAATGGAAAATTTAAAACTGTAGAAATCCTGAAAAGGTAGTTTAAATGCATATTTTTCCATTTTTTGTGTTTACGTGTATCATCGTCTATGGGACTCCAGCAATTAATAATCCAATAGAAAAAAAGTTTTTTTTTTAATGTAAACAGATGGTCAAGGCTGCTCGACATCAAATTATAAGTATATTGTTGTTGATCATTGAAGAGTAGTCGGAATTGATTTTTCCTAAGACTTCGCAGGATAATACAGGCATATGTTACAAGTAGTTATGAGATGTCTTGATGAAGAGATTATAATAAATGATTAAAATATCTTAAACTCATATACTTTTATAAGTATAATTATATAAACTTGTGCATATTAAAACGCATTTTGTGCAAAATCATTGGGTTATATCAGGCTTTGCTCAATTTTCATGGCAAAAGTATTAGACAATTGTGCAGTTGGAGTGGTAAACCCTGTAAGAGTCTAAGACAACCCGATTATCCTTTTTGTCGGTTTTCCGCTTTTGTTAAAAATAATGGATAACCGGTTAACCTGTGTATAGCGTTACAAAAAATCAAAAAAAGAATTTCCGTATACTGCCGATAATAAGCATATTAATAAAATATTAAATTGGGATCATACCGGACTAAATAGATATCAGTGTATAGAAACGGATCTTCGTTAAATAAATTCATATTGTAGGGTTATGTTAAATGTAGTATCTGTTCCTCTTGAATTGCATTATTTTGCGTTTAAGGGCCTTTTAATTTAAATATGTCATGCTTATTATCGGCAGTATACGGCACGTATTATACACTAAAATGTATACATATATTTTAACATCTAACTAGTCACATCAAAACCAAAAATTTAATATATACTCATAATCTTCTAATATGCGGAGAATATATTATTTGTGTATAAAAATACTTTTTATAGTCAAAATACACGCTGCCTATAACTTAAAATGATATTTACGAGAATTTTGGTGAAGTTTTTGCTTATTTTGTATTTTACAACTGAACTGTTTAAAAAAAAAGGTCTTGTTTAAGAAACCATAAATTTATATATGCTTTTTAGTAAATACCCAATTTTAATACAATATTTTTATTATTACCTGTAAATTTCTTTCGTATTTTATTAATACCCATATTTCACTAAATAATCAAAATGGTGGAGGAAAGAAGATCAGATAGCACGTCACAGAATCCAACTGCACTTGTAATTTATATAGGAAATGTTTTACTGAAATTACGCTGAATTTGAACTAAAAGTTCGGGGTATAAATTTTAAAAGAAATGAACATATATCTGTAAATCGACGAGACCCTGGTAGATTATGTAACAAAATTACATATGATAATTGTTCCTTTTTAGCGAGATGCTCCTGGCAAAACATAAAAGCCGGTTTTTTTGTAACATCTATAAATCTGGAACATAATTGCAGTGAAAATGCCATCAAACCAAATAGAAAAATATCAAACTATTTACTTGAATCAATTATAGCTTCCCAATCCATGACGCCTTAGGAATTGATAGTTTAGTTGCAAAGCTCTGTGGCGTTAAAAATTCCTCATCAACCGCATTCATCGTCTTAAAGAGATTCCGAGAAAATACGAAATCAGAAAATGGGGATTTTGATTTTGTTACCTCTGCTGTAAAAAGCTGAAAAGTAAAAAAACACTGGCGTCTTGTTGTGATAACCGAAGAAATTTTGTGTATATTTGTATTGATACTTTTGCTTTGCCAATGAGTTATTTGCATTGAACAAAAAATAGTGCACTTAGATGGCACATTTCTGAAAAATGTGTCTAAAATGTTTTTTTGACTGCCGGTATGCAAGATGATAACATACATATTGCACTGATAGGGTATGCTATTGTATGTGGTGAAACGAGAATTCTTGGTCCTTTTTCTTAACCCATCTAGATAAACAATTATGCCTTAACGATAAAAAAGTAATGACGATGAGTGAGAAGACAAAGAATTGCAGGTTAATTACAAAAAAAGTTGTTCCACTAACAAAAAATCAAATTTTTTGTCGCCATTTAGCCGCAAATCTTTAAACAATTTAAGGTAAAAGAGGGAATAACACTTTTTTGGGCACGGTGCAACTGAATTAGATCCGTAAATAATTTGGTAATGTGAAACAAAGTTAAAAAATGTGAGCCTTTTTATAAATACCTTAATAATATAGATCCATAAACCTGGGCTAAATCCCAATATATTATCTAACCAGGGCATCTTATACAACAACTGCTCAGACTCAATGAATTCAATTAAGCATAAAGCAAGAGAGTTGCCGATGTTGGAAGTAAATGTGCAATTCAATTTTATGTATCCGGGAATATAGTACAGAAAAAAAAATAAGTTCAATGCCCTTAAGTCAAGACTTGTACCAAACGGTTAATAACATATCTAAAATATCTTTAAAACGGCAAGAAATCACACTATTATTGAGACAGCAGATGATACCTATTATGTTGATAGAAAATTTTTTGTTAATTTGAAAACTAATACATGTTGTTTGCAATATAAAGATCATGGTCTTCCATGCTCGCATATACTTGCTGTATGCTTAAAAAGACACTCCAGGTATGAACAGTTTGTTTTAGATAAAAATACTACTCGCAATTCATTAAAATCATATGATTTAGACCTGCCAGTAATTGATCTTATTAATCTCGACATATATCCTGTAGGTACTGGTTATTAAGCTTCCTAAAGAAAGACCCTAAATGAAAAGATTCGTGCGATATGATGAGAAGATTTAAACACCAAAGAACTTAACAAGTAAAAAGTAAATAGAATATCGTAAATCTTTTTTGACATCTTAAAATCACAATCATTTTCCTTCTATGCACAGTCGAATTCACTTTTAAAATAGGCCTCGTTAACTTACAACATTTTAAATTTTACAAGAGCTTCAAAATCTAATGTTTTTCTATTTTATATTTATTTTTTCTGTTTTTATGTAATTAGTTAGTCAAACTTCTATATTATTTTCTCATTCTTTTATCCATCTGATAATTACCAAAAAGTTCTCCATAATCATAAGCAAATTCTCATTTCATATTTGTCTATTCATTGCCTTATAAAATTTGGTTTGTAATTTGTGATCAACTTAACTTTTGCATATCCTAAATTTATGTGCTTTCATATTCAAATATAATTGAAACTAAGTATATTAGTATTATAAAAGTTTTACTATTGCTGTGGTTTAAAAATTCTCTATTGTGTTACTATCCCACTATAAGATCATTGCAGGTAGAGTTTGTGTTGTGCTATCTGATCTTCTTTTCTCCTCCAATTTATTATTTAGTAAAATATGTGTATTAATAAAATACGCCAAAAAATTTATGGGTAATAATAAACTTATTGTATATAAAACAGGGTATTTATTAAAAATCATATAGAAATATGGGTATTTTTCTACACAATTCTGTTACAATTAAAAAATTTACACGTTGTCATTGACTATTTTTTGAGTTTTGCGTCTTTTTTTTTTGTTTTAGGTAATTACCAATTTGCAGCGGTTTCTACAGTAAAAAACCGGTTTTATTATGACCTCTTGACTGGGGGTTTAAATAGCCGGGTTCGTAAATTTTTCAGTATCTACTACCCGGGTTTGTTTAAGGTTCAATTAAAAAAAAATAATCGTCTAAGTAGCGGCATCTAAATTTACGTACCTTTAAAAATATAATTTTGCATTTGTAAAGAAATAACGTTATAAACATAAACAAGCACCCTAAAAATATTAATTTAACCTATTTTTAGCACCTGTAAAATACAAATTAGCGGATGTAAACATAAAAACACATTTTATTGTGTATTTTTTTTTAGTAAATTCGCTTTGAGTATATAGAAGTATGAACTATCAATTTTTTAACTACTATAACTTTTAAAAAGGTACCAATAGACTGTTTTTGTTACACTATGGCAGCGTAAGTATTTTTTTGTGTATTCCACCTACATTGACTACATTGACAGATAATACACTTTACTTGTCGCAATATATAAAAATACATTATTTAAGTTTATGTTGAAAGCGTTTAATTATCAAAAAAATCTTATTAGATGCAAAATTCACATTGCTATGTAGTTTTTGCTTTTTATTTTACATTTTATGTATATTGCATTTCAAAAATTACTTATTGCTGTTAAAAATGTTTATTATTAAAATGATACTTAATTTTCGTGTAGAGATATATTACTAGTTTAATTGTACTTGCGTATATAAGTTCATACTAAATTCATAGACAATAAAATTTAATTTTCAAGTAATGCTACAAAAGTGATGTGTATTCTTATTATGTATGATATTTTATGTGCAAAAACGACCTTGTATTTACGAAAAAAAGAGCAGATTAGTTTTTTCATTTTGCAATATACTTGTTATAATTGGTCCAGCATAAATTTTAATAATTCATGTGTATAAGAAATCATTGTAATTTTTTGAGTTATTACAGGTAAAAAAATGCGTTTTTTGTAGGTAAAAATCATTTTCAATGTATGTATACTTTTGTTTGTGATTCGAAATATTTTTTTTTTTTCAAGTGAACATTTTTACTTTCAGGACTACAAAACGAATCATATACGCTATTTATATGACTTGTTTATTATAAAAATGTAAACATCATTACAGTTTACACATTTACACAAAATAAAAGGATTTGGATACCTTAAAATATAAAGCTTTGCTTTTCTGGGTTTTGTATGCATATTTTTGTCACTAAAAAAGACATGTAAGACCTGGGTTGTAAAAAACACACAAAAAACAAAAAAACATAAGTATTCGGGGTTGGAACCCCTAACAGTGGCCCCAATTGTACAGTATTGAAACTTTTGGGAAATTTGACAGCTTTATTGTAGAGCAAAATATCCACAATTATATTTTTATACATTTTATATTTTTTATATCTTCTTATTATTTTATCAACAAGTATGCATAATTTAAACATAATTTAAAGACTTAGTTAAAATTTTATTTTATCCTATACATCTGATCAAAAGTAATTTAAAATGTAAATACAAAGCCAAACTTCCCCTGACATTTATTTTTTTATCTATTGGTGTTCTAAGAACAAAGACTTTGATATTAGCTATTCTATAATTTCTTGTTTAATAAAAGTAGAAGTTCTTGAGGTATTGCACATATTCCTTAAGAATACATGTTTCAGTCAACCCGGTGCAACCAGTAAACTAACAATTTAAAAAATTATGAAGAACCCGGTTTTCCGCCAAAACTTTGTCGAGCTTTTTAATCCTTCTATTCGTTAGCAAAATTATGATGGTTTTGTTTTGTTAACGGTCATATTTTTAAAATTTCTTTTCTTTTCTTTTATTCTTGCATTTGTTATTTCTTATATCTTCTACGCAATATACGCAGAATTACATTCTGTTTTTTACAAAAGAAACTTTTTACAGTTTTTTATATAGATATAATATTATATAAGCTTTTTTAAGGGGTTAAAAATGCAGATTTTTTATATTTACATAGCCAAAAAAAACCATCAATTATATAGCAAAAAATGTATTATAACTCAATGCATATAATATAGCTTAAATATCTTTTTTTACGTGTAAATTACGGTTTTTTAAGTGTATACTTTTGACTATTTCTTAATTAACTAATGTAAGAGCTAAAAAAAGCTATTACAGTAAAAACGAACAGTAAAATATTTAAATAAAATGTTGTATTTACTATTTTATTTCTGTTATAAAATACGTTGGATGATTTTATTATGCTCACCTTACTAAAACTTTAATCAATGGTATATAAGCGCCTGGTTTATCCTCGAGGGGCAACCAGTCATCCACAATTTATGTTTGAAACACTATTTTATTTACTGCTTTAATTAATAATAAATAAACATACGGCTAATTTTTTTTTCCTTTTTTTTTTTTATTCCATATAACAAAATAATCAAGCTTAAGCACTGAAATGTGGATAGCATTTTACAAAAGACATAATATAAAAAAAAATTAAATAAAAAGATTTTACATTTTTAATCAGGAGTTTTAAAAAAAACGGTATTCTTTAGGGGTGCCGAATATGGTATGGCCATATTATGTCCCGATAGTGTTTTTGTTTCCCCATAATGGCCATTATGGCAAAATATGGCAATACCTAATTTTTTATGTCAAGAAACTTTTTAAAGAGCCTTTTTTTATTCACATGCATAGTTATCAAGCATTTGTTTTTTTTTACAAATCTAAACAGCGCAATCGTGTTGAGTTTTTTTATTACGGGCGTTTTTTTTTTTAGTTTTTTAAATTTTATTAACAAAGAAAAAAAATTGAATCTTTGAAGGATTTATTTATATTACAAGATCTACCGACATTTTATATACTTTTTTAAATTCTTCTTATAAACAAAAAAATCAGAATATCTCTATATAGAATTAATCAGTGAATGTAAATTAGATTTAAGAACACATTTTATATTTTAGAATTACATAACATGCTTAAGTTTTCGGTATTTAATTTTTTTATTACTTACTTAAGATTTCTTATTAACTGAACAACATCCTTAATACTCCAAAAGTGCTTGTTAATATACAGAAATAAAACCATTATTAAATTTTCTAGGCGACATCCCTTTTCTTAAAATTCCCGATGTTATTTTACCTAAACTGAATAATCTTTTACAATGATTTAATGTACCCAAAATATAATGCAAATCCATATTTTGTGTATTTTTATTTTGAGTGTTTCATGCATTTGCAAGTCCTCATTCAGCAAAATTACTACTGATTGCTTCTTCATTTAGTCTCAATTAATTATGCTTAAATTGGAGTAAAGCTAATTTTTTGTCTTGATAAATATTTCTAATTCTTCTTTAAGAACTTTAACCACGCCATTTTCAAAGTCAGGTGATTATTTTATAGTGGCATCTTGTGATAGATAACAATTCATACATTGATATTACACTATTATTGCATCGTGAAAATTCTTATATCGTGTAAAATGAAATTTAATTGTAATAATAAAGTAACAGACTTTAATTCTTCACAGTCATCCGACCTTAATGCCATTAGTAGATTTTTCGAATGAGATGGTAATAGAGAAACAAGTGCAATATCATTTATATTTAAAAACTCCTTGAATTGTATGTATCTTGTTACTATGTCAAATTTGCTAGTCCATCTTGCAGCATTGTAGATTTTAGGGCAAAGATACGTGTATTGTCTTTACTTTTCTCGTTGTTTTATTTTTATAATGTAAATCATTACATTCTTAATATTTTCATTATAAGGTACATATTTCTGCCTTATAAATGTATTCACAGCCAGATTCTGTCTTGGATTGCACATCCTACTCGAGGAACACCCAATAATTTCGCCACTACTTTATTTAGGTTTCAGGTATCACCTATTATAAATCTAATCCAAGAAACCTGTTTATTATATATATGCAGCATGTCCTCTATGTAATCTACATGTATATGGGAATCAAATTTTGTTTTATCTAAACATGGGGCAATGGCCAGTAGAATCGGATTGTATTTTTTTACAACTGCAAATAACCAACATAGTGGCTTCAATTTTTCGTTTATACCTATAACATTATCCCACCAGCATCCGTGAGCATTTTTTTTATTTTTTCGTCTACATTTTCTAGTACTATGAGAGCATATTTAATGAGAGTTTCTGTATTTATTTTTTGAAGCTTCGAATATTTTAAGACATGCGGATCTTCACATGTGGTAAAAGGTAGATTAGGACGAAAAATTAACAAATCCAGCCATTCGAATATGTTGTTCTCTTTTTGTTTTTCCATGCAAAACTCTCCAAGCCCTCCACCTTCTTTTACTAACCCCTGCATTTTTTTTAGCCAGTTTATATGTTCAGAGTCGAGATGAGCGACTAAATTTGTATATCCTTTTTTGATGTTTTCTGTCTAAGCCCGTTAAAAAATTTGCACTTGTACTTCCCTTCTTCTAATTTTTCAAAGAATAACTTACATCTTTCTGGATTGCTATTGTCATAAAAGTGGCAAGAAAATAGTAAGTTAAATCCGTAAATAAAAACCATATCAATATGGCCATATCTGGAATTTTGCCATATTTTTTTATAGACCCTGGTATTCTGTCATAAAAGCTTGTAATATATGGTAAAATATACATGAAAAATATTTCCATGTTCTGATTACTTTGGATGCTAACTAGAAATGAGTGTAACACATTTTATCGAATATTAAAACATTGGAAAGGAAAACAGTGAGCACGTGCAATTGCGTAGTAATTTTTAGAAATATTCTTAACCCTTAACTCTTCATTACACTAAAGGTGTAATAATAAAACATTTCTATTATTTTATATATGCTCATAGGTGTTCTACTAAAACATTGAAATATGTAAATTACACCCGTAGGTGTAATGATAAAACATTTCTATAATTTAAATTACACCTATAGGTGTAATATACACAAGCGGAATTGAAAACATCTTTTTTGATATATACACTTAGTGATGATGTCATTCTAATAAAAAAAAGGCTGTTATACTTTTCAAGACACCGTATTGTTGTTTGATGTATTTCTCCAAAATGCTTTTTTTTGTCAAATTAAACACAATTTTAAAGTTATAATAAGATATTTGCAAAAAATGACAAAGGTCTTATATAATATTACAATTGTAAATATTTCTTAGTTGCCATTGTATGCAACATGATCTAAGCTGTACTTATAAAATCATACAGGCAAGAGATATACGTTATCCAATAAAAAGCCTTTGTAAATAACAAGAAGTACAAAAATGCTGATTTAATGTGCAAGCATGAATTAATTAATTACTACACATTATTTTTTGTATTTATTGTTCTAACCAGATCATTTTGTAACAAATATAGAACTAGGTGCCATGACTAGCGTAAAATAGTATAATATTGGCTAATACACCAAAATAAAATCTTTTTTGTCTTTATGACACTCTTTGAACTTGTCATATATGCTTTGATTCAGTTTTTCTTGTGAAACATCCCACTAAAATTTGAAATTCGGAAATCCCGAAAGATAGAAAATATTATTTTGGACCCCTAAAAAGTTAAAGTATGAATTCTGCAAAACTAAATAACAAGTGCTCTGTGTGTCGATAGACGTAATTCGTCTATATAAAAGTTTAAACTAGTAAAATATGAGGATTAGAATTTACGTTTAATTATAAAAATCCATAACGTACAAGTTATGCAAATATAAATTGATAATGTATTTTACTGCAGTTATTAACTATGAAGCCATGTTTTAGATAAATGAAATTATCCCCTTTTAGATTTCGTAATATCAGGAAAAACAAAAAGATTTTTAGAATCCTTAATTTAGTAAATTCGTTAAAAAAATTGTTTTTTGTGCTTTTGGTTTATATTTCCAGTTTTAAAGCTGCGAAAAAAACATAAAAGGAATATAAATCGGCATTTCTAGGCAGTCTACAAAATTGTTAAATCGCAAAACAGATGATAAAATCTCCATTTTTTTTATTTAAACGTTTATTTGCGACTTGTATTATATTTAGACTAGGAAGCATTAAATTTTCGAAAAAATGGAGCTATTTATAGCTATTATGGGGGGGAAGTTATCATATTTTCCATACTTTTATGCTAAAAAGTGCATAAAAAATTTTAGGATGACAACAGGTTAATTTTATAGTAAGACATTTTTTTAAATGTATAAAAGCCATAAAAAAAATAAAATAGTAAAGGTATTTTATTGACTGTGTTTTAACGTTTTTTAACTGCTAATTTTTTAAAGTAAAATATAAATAGAACATATCGCCAAATTTAAAAACTTATTCCTGTTATCTTATCCCAAAATATTGTCTATACATCAATTCTAAATAGTTGTCCACATCCGTTTTTTAGACTTTTAATTAGATGACCCATAAAAAATCTACCTTAAAATTATAGCAAAAAACGTATTTACGACACATCGCATAGCAATTTACAATCAGTTTTCAAAATTTATCCATTGGATTAATTTAACTTTTGTACGGCAAAGAGCAGTAATGCCTAGGGCCTCCATCCCCGGGTACCCGGGTATTTGACAAAAAAAAGCAAGTTTTTTTACCCCGGGTTTTTTGGCG
>JAQFYM010006267.1:0-11953 GCA_034694785.1 Agrenia bidenticulata
CGTTGTCAATGCTGTAAATTCTCCAACCAAAAAGCATAGTATAACAAAAAGTTTTTTTTTTTTCGTATGGTTTGCTATACTCGAATGATAGTATATAACGTACAAAATTTCATTTAAAAGCTTTTGAATGACAGATGAATTATAGAAAAACACGTCAACATACTATTTGAATCACAAAAAAAAATGTTTGTGACATGAAAAATTTAACAAACGAGAAAAAGTTATGTAATTACACTTAGTATGAGGTCACACTTTTTAAACTGGATTTTAGAATTTTCATGTTTTACGCGTATATGAATAGAAATTTTGAGGTGTTTTGTAATATAAAAAGCAACAAAACAAAACTTAAAAAAAGTTTCTAGCTCAAATGATGCGCAAAAAAGCCTATTTTCGGTAAAATAAACGAACGGATGTGGTTTTACGACTTCAATGTAATTATAAGTTTGCATTTTATATTTTATTGAATTATAATAGTACATATGACAGAAATTCAACATAAAACTTGTATACAGTGGATATTTTCTATTACCATTCATATTTTTTTTTATGTTTTGAACGCAGTTTGCGTATGCTTAAATATTACAAGAAAAAAACCAACTTGAATAACAAAACTAGATTTTATTCTTAAACCACAAAATATTGGCGCACAAAAACGCTGTAAACGCATGTATGGTTTATGCTCACTGTAATAAAAAACCTAATTTTCATATTATCAAATAAAAAAGATCCTAATTTTTTGCATGCAATAAATAAACAACTAGGCATATTATTACTAAAATTTACTCTATGACGAAAGGGACATCGGATTTGCATAAGCATTATAAGTCTCTACATACATACATGCTTGTGTAACAAAAATCCTGTAGTGATACAGAACACTTTTATAAAACAATTATGGCTATAATATACAACGGTGGTGCTGTATTGTTAGAAAATTTGTATTCTGGTCTTTTAAAATAGTACAAATTTTTTTTTCTATTGCATTATAAAACTACACATCAATTTGCACACACTTTCAAATGTTTGATATATTAGTCGCATTATTATAAAAAAACAACTAAATATAAAAATCCTTTTTTTTGGGAAAAATACAGTCGTGGTAAGTTAAACATAAAAATAAGCCATCGCTGGAACAAAAGCTTAACACTGGTCAAAAAACCGTTTTTACAAAAATTACAAAAACTGATTGCTTTAAAATTCATAGCAAATTCTCATGATGCAATTTTACAAATGTGTAGATTGTTTCAATTGCATTACACTTCGGCCCCATCTTAAAAGCGGGTGCAAATAAAAACGCCAAATTACGCCATTTCTGCAGACACTGGAATCTAAAACAACAGTAGGTAATGAAAAAGAAAAACACAACTTGATTAGATAAATATCGCGTTAAAATAATTCGGGCAAAGTATGGTTGCTTTATTTGTAAATTAGCTAAAAACAGACATATGTCTTGTAATATTGCAGTACAAAATACAAAAAAAAAACTAGTGTCGCCGTACAAAAAAAACCAACTTCTAAGTTAAAATAGGGTGTCTTTGTTTTTAGCGGGGCCTTCATTATACAAACCAAAATACATTATTTAAAGGAAACAAAATAAAAACGTTTTTGTTAATTTGGGTTTAATTAAAAACTATAACAACATATTACATTGCACAACGAACATGTATAAACAAAAAAAAAATTATTTGCCTACAAATGTGTGCGTAAATAGAACAAAGTACAACAGTCTAGTCAACTCGTGTTGTAAAGAATACCACGACAAAAATTAGCTGTAAAAATGCCGACTATTGTACAAAAAAACAAAGATAAAATGCTTTTACGTGTAGTAAACTTATCGTTCATGCATATACAAAATTTTCGTTTATAAAGGTATGGCATGCTATAAATACAGAAAAGTGCATTTTTTTTTATTTTGATTCTTTTTAACTATAGAATTTACTTTTTGTATGCTTTCATTACCAAAAAAACTTTACAAATATTCAAAAAATATTTTAAAATATAAGGTACAAGTAAAAAATTTTTATTCTACAGTAATAATCTCGAGAAAGATGTAACCCCACTACAATTCATGAAATTTTTTACGGGGATCTCTTCCTCTACCCTCATACTTATGCAGCTTATAAGCCTTTAAGGTAAACTCTTTAATGGTATTTTCTCTATAAAGATTTTTTTAATTAGCATAATTTCGGACACAAAAAAATCTCTATAGATAAAATTCTTTAAAGAAAGTTTATTAGACCTTATCTTAAAAGGCGAAAATCTCTAAAGATTACATAAACAGCCGCCCTTTTATAGCAAACAAAATAAATTTGACAAATTTGTAAAATTTCGGATTTTTTTTTCTTTCTAAAAAGTTTCAATAAATACTCCAAGTCAATCAAATGTAGACTTGACTATATGTGCTTAAAAATTTATAGCTTTTTTTTTTGTTTTTCATTCTCTGGTCTTATATAACATGTTCTGTTTTTCGATTTATAACCTATGCCATAACGGAATATCCGTCATAACACAACAAATGCCCTTGCGTTTCTCTGTTGCTCCTGGATTTATATAAAAAAAATATTTTAACAAATTATAGACTGAGAACATAATTAAAACCCTGCAAAGACATTTGACGTAAAGATGGCTTTTATTGTTTATGTTACTATAATTATTACATACAATGTATATATATATACCAAAAGTAGCATTTTGTGCCAAAAATTGTAAAGTGAACCTTATTATGTAACAAAACATTAGTTTTCATAAAAGTTTTTTGACACAAACCAAAAAACCAATAACCATGATTATAATGAATATTAAAAGATCGAAGATAAAATAAAAAACATTTTTGTTCTGTATTTGTTGTTTTTGTTTTTATTATGGTATATTAATTATTTTTAAAAATAAAGCAAAATTCCAAAATTTTCGCATACTGAAACATTAATCATTCATATAAGGGTTTTCTTACACTACCGACAACTATGCTATTATTCTCGACATGGTTGCATGTAATATTGGCAAAATGCAATCAATATCGGCGACATGCAATTAAAATTCTAAGATTACAACCAATATCGCCCAAATATAATCAACATCGAAATGATGCAAACAAAATCAACATTTTGCAATTAATTACGATACGGTGCAATCAATATCGACAAAAAAAAGAAAATACAAAAATTACTTCGTTTACAAAAAGTATTAACAGAAATATATTTTATCACAGTATAAGATGGTTAAAGACGGGATATTGCTAATTTTTTGTTGCTAAAAAAAAATCAACCCTCAAAAAAAAATAATTGTTGGAAATGAGTGGAGGAAAAGATTTTTGTGCATATAAAAAAAAACAATATTGATTTTATGTTTATCCTCCATGAAAAAATTGATAATAATACAAATATTTTAGTTTTTTTAGTAGCCAATTAAACATGAGTATGCCATATGATAATAGATAGAAAAATATCAATTTTTTTTTAATACAATTCAATACATTTTATTGACGACAGAAAGTCTCGATATTTACTTACTATTTTCATATGGAATAAATATCTTTACTTATATAGAATAGAATCTTCAAGGGATCAAAAAAAGACAACATAAATATGACGGAAAACGGCAAATAAATATTATACTTTTTTTAACAGGAATTCTTTAACTGCCTCTTTTTTCTCAATTAAGTTTTTTTTTGTGGGTTAGCTTTTTTGATAGCAAAAAATTAGCATTATTCGCATTTTAACCTTGTTTTACTGAGGTAAAGTGTATATCCGTTAATACTTGTTGTAAACGAAGCCAATTTTTTTTATATTTTTTTTGTCGACATTGATTGCACCAACCGGGGCTTTAAAATAAACATGATGGGAAAAAAATGGCCATAAATAAGCGGCCATTTTTTGCGGGTTTTATTTCCATAATTGTTGCATATGCAACTCTAAAAAAAGGATTTATATTTAAAAAATATTTTTTTTACATTATTATATAAAAAATCATAAAAAATATATTTGGATATAAAAAATTGTACTTTTTTTATGTACTTTATACGTGGATATTTCTATATTATCAATATGGAATGATTATGAATTTAGGTTAATTTCTAAAGTTGGACTAGAATTGTTTTTTGCTACTAAAAATAAATTCTCTGTTGATAGTCAATACATAAACTTATACTTATCACATATATGTTAAAATATTTTTACATTGTTTATTTTTTGCCAAATCAGCGAACAAAAAAAGATTTAATATTTGCAATTTTTCAGCTTATTATGGTCGCAAAAAAATTGGTATCACTTTTATATATTTTTATTGCGATTTAGTACTAGTAAAGAACCCCCTTTTTCCATATTTTACCATTATGAGCACAAAAAAAAATCAGTCCCCGCGTATATTACTAAACACTAGTAGGTACCCCCGTGCACCAATATATAAATTGATTGCACCTTTTTGCAATCCCTTGCAATAATGGTGCTAATGTTTGCATCAACGTCAATTTCAATTGCATTGCTGGGATTTTGGTCGCAATCATGTTGATTTTAATTGTATTTCGTCGATATTACTTGCATTTTGTCACTGTTGAATGCACTTATGTCAAGAATTATTGCGTAATTGTCAATAAAGTTTGTAAAACACGGTATTTTTTACAAATTATAAAGTTCGTATTTGTTTTAAAATGGACAAAGTATGCGCACTCGGAAGTCTTGTTTTTTTATCAAATTTAAACTATAATATGCCTTGTTTTATCGTCAAAAATTTTTTGACAGTTTTTTTTTGGCGCGTACAAAATACCCTATTTTTATCCACATATCGTATTTCTCTTTACAGCCATTGGACATAGAATTTTATGCCAGGTAGTTGTGTTGTACTTATAAAAGCAAATAGATTTATATTTTTTGTGTTTTAACCTTACAATTCTTATGAAAAAAATTTTACGCTTTTTTTATAGTTTGCAAAAATCGGACCTATTCGTTGCACAACAAGACCCTCGCCTTTTTATCAAGTGCACAAAAAAACCTACGGGAAAATACATTCTTTGCATTCCTGGGCAATAAATAGGTATTAAAAAATAATGGTAGTTATCTATGGGATTTAACTTCCAAATAAATTTTTAATAATAGCACTTTACACAATATGAACATTTAAAATGAAAAAAAAGTATGTTTTTACGCACACATGCAAATGGGTGTTTTGAAGTAAGATATATATATATTGCACCAATTTATATAAAATTTTTTACAATCTAACTATGAATTACCGGTAAAACTTTTATTCATCGATTAATATAATTGAAAATTGTATTGCACCTTAAAAATGCAAATTTTGTAGTTTATAAATATTTATTTGTAAAAACATAAAAAATATTATTCTTTTTTTTACATTATGATTCTGATTTATTATCAGTTGTTTTTTTACATTTTAAGGCATATGACTTTAAAATTCAAAAATACTAGAAAAAGTAAAAAAAAAATATTGCCATTGTAAACTTGTGTATATCCTCATCATATTTCTCAATTTGTTTTCTACATTTATCGATTTTAACGAAATGAAGTTTTTCTGCATATATGAATCAAAAAAGAAAGGGCACGATAAAATTTATTATAAAAAATAACAAAAATTTTTACGGGCGATAAAAGCACATAATTAAAATTTGCATATGATGAAAATATCGGCAATAAAATTGGCAGAATCTTTTTTTTAGTAACAAAAAATTAGCTAAAAGTTAACTGAACCTCGAATATACGAGTTTAAAATGTATGTTCATTTTTTATTTTCCCATTTGGTAAAAGTATAAAAGAAAACATTTTCTTATGAAAAAAATTGTAGTCTTTTAATATCTATACTTTTTGCTTTTAAAAACTTAAAAGTTACAAAATCATAGATGGTAGCATTTAAACACGAAAACCCAATACAACACATACAAAATTATTGGTGGTTCACGAAATAAAAGAACCTATAACCGTTCGGGCATATTGATCGCTATTTATAGCTTTAACTTAGTAAATGTACGCTTTTTACTTTTTTGTAATAGTTTTTAAATACTATCTTATGCTGCACACTTTGTTTTATTAAATTCGTGCATTTTATTTATAATTATTACATAGATTTCATGTATAAAAACAATTTATGAACTGATTTTTAGTTTATAGTAAAACAGTACTTCGTGAAAAAACTATTCAAGTGGGTTTTTTTTTGCAAAAAGATTTAAAACTCCTATTTTATACGGGTTTTTTACTATTATCAAATAATATACGTATAAATTGTGTTTTTGATTTATTTTGGCCATACTGTGGAGTTACCAAAAAAGTACATATCTACAGCTGTTTAAACATTACTACAGACATACAGTTATGTACCGCCAAATCGTAACAATTATTTTAAGACATGAAAATTTGCAATCGCAAAAAGACGATTGCCGGTTATAATTCAGCTCTTTAATCGACATGTAACGAGGCGTCTGAAACGCAAAAGGTTTACAAAAGTTATACACTATCCGAAGAATGAGCAATAAACTTAGATTCAAAATATATATAATGTCAAGAAAATTTTTTTAAGCAAACTGTAGAGTAACTTATTCTTTTTACAATGCAATCTGCATAAAAATTTTACATAACTAACACTAAAAATATATTTTTGTGTTGTTTTTTACGTTTTATTGCATCAAATTTTATATTGAACCTAAGAGTAGAATTCATAAAGGTAAAATTAATATATGGGTACATAACGTGCAAATAAACCTTTTTATATATAATAAAAACTTTAAAGAAACTTAAACGATAACCCGTCATTGACGAATTAAAAAAAACCGTCTAATTGCAATTGTACATAAAGTTGCAGACAAAAGTGAAATTGTCAAAAGCTGAATGTTATACTAAAACTTGCAAACTAAAGCTATAGCATAGGAGATCGTTGACAGAAAGCCAAACAAATTATAAAAAAACTAATAAAATACGCGCAAGAAGTCATAAACTGTGTTTTGTGACGGTTCACATATACACTAAATAGCGACATAATCTACAATGCGTACAAAAATCGGGAAAATTTTGTAATTCAAGTTCATAAGTACTGGTATTTTTGGGTCTTTGAGCAGAAGGTTCTATATAAAGATATGAAAGATCATTCTGTAATATCTAAAAAGCACTTAAAATGAAGTAAATGTCAATTTACTATGTAATTAAGTATAAATAAAATTCAGGTGTATCTTGGTTACGAGAATCTTTTTACAGCAACGAAACTCGTAAGTATGCCCTCTTGATATTTTCCTAATATTTTAAAGTCTTTAAAAATTTTCTAAATGCATAACGCAGCGCCATAAAATATAATTGCTTTAAGTAATGACGCTAAAACTAAGTAAACTTATCAATCTCATTACACTTACACCCTTTACTTTTATTTAACAAAAATTTCAACTTGGTATCCGCACTATTAACAAAGTCATTTTTTTTTTTGGTCACTACGTAATAAGTAAGTAAGGTTGCTTTTACAATAAAAACATCTACAAGTCAAGTATTCTTTTTTTCAATCTTCCGTGTGCCGGCCATGCCATAGGGAATTTTACATTTGTTGTTTATTGATCTGATTCAAGATTTGATCTTGGTACTTGACTCCTGCTCTTGTCATTTGATGAGGAACATGTAAAGAGTATATGTGCCGCTGTTTTATTATCAAAAACCCTTAGTCTTTGTAACTATCATTGTGCGCAAAGTACTCAATACTTCTTCCATAGATGTTTGATTGGGTCATTGTCTGAAGTGCAAGTCTCTTTCCCTCTACAGTTCTCATGTGCCTCTCTTGGCTGCCTTTCGCGGCTGCTTCTTTTGAGCCAGTAGGTTCCGTTCTTGTTATAGTTCGGCCTTACCCTCAGTCTCATTCCGTTCATTTTGGTGAGCTAAATTGTTTTTGTTAGTATTAGATTGGCGTTTATCGCAGTTCTTCTGTTACCCTCTTCTAAATTTTTATTCTCTTTGCTTTGTTATATCTTTAGTTTTATGATATTATTTGACCTCTTTTTTGTTTACTTTCTTTTCTTTCTTGTGCTCTCAAACTCGTTGCTTTGGTTTGCTTGTTGGTATGAACTCTTAAAAGTTGTGACTTTTTGTCAATATATTTGTCATTTTCTCCATGGCACTCTTTATGTGTGATCCTTACTTTTGCATTGTGCTTTAAAATGTAAACAATGTGCCTGGTGCTGCATGTTTGTTCTCCTTTCTCATGTGTTTGTTAAATTTTTGCCTCCTACTATCATTTTATCCGTCTATTTTACGAAATTTTGTTTCGTTAATTTGTTTGGCCCTATTGTACTTTTTTATCTCTTGTCAACAATCTTCTTAGTCATACCTGTCTTTCCTTCCTTGTTTCTTTCTTCCGCTTACTTCCAATATATGTGGACCGTTTGCCTTGCGCCTTATAATAATTCTACAGAGTTTTTTAAATAGCTTTCTATACTTAATATTGTTAAAAAACGCAACATTATCTACGTATCAGACGTAATTCCTACTGTCCTGTTACACTGTTTTTGCTTATATGGCCAGAATTGTCAAACTGTTTTTTATTTTTCATCCGTTAGTTCGTGTCCAAAACACAGCTTGCACTTTGCCGTTATGTAGTATTTTCCTCTAAGTTTTTCTACAGCTATTCGTAGAACTCTCGTCTATTGTCACAAAGTATAACTACAAGGCGCACCTGTATTAGGATTATGTACCTAGTAAAAAACTTAGATGTTGTTTCGCCTGTCTTTCTTAATGTCTGTTGCAAAAAAACGGTTTTCGTCAAATAGTCTTTGCTATATTATAATATTTTGCAGCATTATACGGCTCTGGTAAGTAGCCTACAATGTCCACTCCGCTCTTCTTGTCAGCTTTATCGGTTAATAATGAACAGTGCCATCTTATTCCATTTTTTTTATACTTGGCATTCTGAATATGCCTTCGTTTTTTGTCAATTCATCTCGCATGGTTTCCCCAAACCACTTGTTTTCCTGTGATTTGTACAGTAGCGTGGCCAGGAAATTTTGACGCGGGAAGTAGTCAGTTTTTTTTTGTGAAAAAATAGCGCTTAAAAACATTAGTTATGGATGTTTTTAACATTATTTTTTTTGGTACCAATGGTATTTAAAATTTTTACTTTAAAATTTTTGCATCAAAAAAATCTCTGCACAAAAAAAGTACTCCTCTTAAATTTAGGCGTAATTCATTTCGAAGGGAAGGGGGAGCAAGTCCCCCCCCCCGGCACGCCATTAATCTTGTATTTTGTTATGCTGATGGATGTCCAAATTGTGAGCATTCTTCTTGTATCTGTTTTTTTGTCTTTCTCCATCGGCCCAATTGTGTTACATTGAGTTTGTATATTTCGTAGTCTTTTGTTAAGCAAGTTTGCTACTACGTTAGTTTTCCCGGTATATGTGGCTAAAAAGTTGTATTCCTCTAGTCTTGAAGTTCATCTGGCGAATTTTTGTCTTTGTCGTGTTATGTCCGATATATTACAAGCGCTTTTGTCCGGATATGATGTTCATATATATCTTTGTAGGTGGCATCTCTTTGCTTCTCTTACAACATGTATTGGTAATTCTCTAATGCATGTTTTGTCAGTTTCTGTTTGTCGTCTATCGTTTTTCTGCCTCCGTAAGATACCTTTCTCTGTACAGTCCTGTTCTATTTGTATAAGATTCGCTCTAAACTAGATGTCAGCATTAGGTCCGCAAAACACGAACCGAACCGAGGTTTCGATTCAGTTTGACCAGAAAAAATTTTCAGGAATATTTTATGCCACAATAATAAAAAAAAATTATTATGTTCTTGGCGATTTAGGCTTTGGGCTTGCAGTTCGGTTCGCGGTTGTAACGATTTCTAATTTTTTTGGTTCGGTTCGGTTACGAAATTTGCAGACCTCTACTCCCAACCCTGTACGTACTGCGTCTGTTGTGCCTTGTACTTCAAGTTTTGTCGTAGCCGCCTCAATATTGGTTTTCGTAGTAGATATTTATATTTCAAAAAATGCGTGCCTGTCTTTTGATTTATATTATCTTTTTCGTGTATACTTGATAAAACCGTTGTGCATTATCAAGCATTTGTCACAAATTTCTAAAAAGTAATTCGCTAGGTCTAGAAATTGCTGGACTTGTTTCGTTGTTGAGCTTATTGTAATATGATTTTGCGGCTAGGTCTTCTCCGTTTTTATTCTTGTTGTTCCTTTCCCAACTATAAATCCCGGATGCGTAATTTTTATTTTGAATAATTAGCTTTTCTCTTAGTGTATTTTTGCTACACTAAAAAAATCGTAACCATCACTCTTAAAACATGGTCTTGGCGGTTTTGTATGCGTTCGCTGAATATGATTAAATCATTAAAGTACCCAAATGTTAATTTCCAGTTATATATTCGCAATAGTGTATTATGCATTCTTTGGGAAGTCGCCAGGCTTTTTTTTTTTTAATAACTATCTATAAATACAAAAAGACCATTCGGTTTTCACAATGCTTTTTTGTTTGTGTCCCAAAGGCCCATTGGTACTTGCCCGTACTCATCAGCTTAATGTTGTTGTACACATATCTTGCCTTTTCTACAGTATCTAAAGTAGAAAGAATACGTAGAAGCGGGTATAAGCCTGGGATGATCAGACTATTACTTATCCTTGTCGTCACATTTTTTTTTACTTTCTCTATTCTATTATTACTCGTAATGATGCAACTGTGCGTTAAGATTTTGTTAAAATGCCCACCAGCGATCCCTAAATACTATTCTCTGTTTAGTCCTACCGGTCGTTGACATTCACTGCGGATGACAGTATCTCTTGGGTACTTCGTCGTCAGATTAGTAGCATGGTTTGCTAGGCATTGCTATGTACTTTTGCTTGATCTTCACATGTGCCCTTATTCATTTGCAAATTTTTATTTAAGTGTCGGATTGTCTTTATATGTTTCCTTTGTCATGTTGTATTTTATATCTATAAGTATCTACTATGATTCTTTCTTGATAACCGCTTGTGGTATAATTTTCTAAATATTTACCTGTGCTTCTTTTTCTATCACAATTTTTTTTCTACCAATATTTGCTATCAATAGGTTTTCTTTTGGACTGTTAGTATCAAGGAATTTTTGCGATATCGGATTCTCATATTTTAATAAATTACAACGTTCTACTTATAGTAGCTCCTTGGTTATCAACGTTTTTGATTACCTTCGTGTTTTTTACGCGTAACAATCATATTTTCTGCGTTTTTATTTCTGTCATGATTTTGCTATGCACGGTTTACTATTTTTTTTTGGGTCTTCATAGTTTTTTTTAGGTTTTATTATCTTTTCCCTGCCCGGCTTAATTTACCTACCTCGTAAATCGATATGTCTAATAGAAACACCACCTCTATCATATTTAGTATCAGTGAACACTTGTATTTTGGCACATAGTTCCTTCATTGTAATAATTCTTGTGCCGCATGTTTTAATACTAGTGCCGTGCACGCATAGAACTGCGAAGTTAAACTTATCGGCAGGCTTATGCACAACCGTTGGATTTTTAGCAACAGTTTTTTACGTCTATTACCTTTTTATTTTTCCTAATTTATATCGGATAATTATAATTTGTCGTACTAGCTCTTTTAATATTACTCTCATGCTAGTTCTACGTCTAACAACGCTTACACGTTTGTTGTGTTTATTTCTTTTTCTCTTGTACTATTTCATATGCAATTTCGTCATTGTATTCTTTTCTCTTGTACCGTAAGTGTCGTCATTTTTCTAGTGTTCAGCGTTTGTATTTTAATCTCCACTACATCCACTAAGCATTTTTTTTTACTTGTATTATAGTACTTGGGTATATACTTAATCATCTTGTAAGATTTATCATTTGTTTCCCTATAATATTTCTTATGTCTTTTACACTTTCTTCGATTCTCTTTCCTAACAGTTTTGGTAATAAATTCTAGTTATCTTGTATTGTTTTTCTGTGTATTACGTCTTTCCATGTATCGTCTGGGCTGTGTCTCCGCT
>JAQFYM010006268.1:0-11950 GCA_034694785.1 Agrenia bidenticulata
GCAACATAAAAATAACAGAGAATACAGCAAGAACGTTAATTGCGACTTAAGTCGTACAAAAACCCAAAACAGACATAGAACATGACTCCTCTTGCAGATAAAATTAATTCATAATACATACAATTAAATACACGGCTAGGTGGTATTTTTATTACACTTAAGTATTAAAAACACACCGAAAGCTTTCTCAAAAGTCTTAGATGCATAATTCGAGCCTTTTTTAATATAAAAAGCCACCTTTTAAAAACAAACGAATACTTGATATTATATAGTTAGCATTGTTAATTCATATCCTTATCGTTAGTATATCATATTTTTGCATGATATTTTTTTCACTATCTGTCGTCAGGGTATGGATTTTAGTTGTAAACCCCTGGTCTAATATGTTAAAATTAGTAAAAAATCAACAAAAAAAATAATTTGCAATACATACGCCATTTTATGCTTTAACTTGTAGGCATAATCACCAAAAAGGTCTTTTGTTTCAATAACTGAAATAAAAGCAATATTTTTCAATGCGCAAACCTGCAAAAATGCCGCTTATAATATAAAAAAATGGGTAATTGCGTTTTGAAGTACGTAATATTTTTTTCGTGTTGTAATAAAATCTAATTGGAAAAACTGAAATAAATCACCTGTTATGTTTTTATCATTTTATGTTTTTGATACACACGCTTTACATATGTATTACTTTTTCCTGCGCATATATTCGCAATGCCTTTACTTAATAGATAAACGTTTTATTGACGTGTTACTGTATATCGTAAATAAGTGGTTTTGTAAATACACTGCCCAAATTTTAAAGTAAAAGTATTTTTTTGGCGTGGAAAAATTATTAAAAAAATTATGCTGTAAAGTTTTTAGTCTTTTTTATATTTTTTTTTTTTCGATATTTTTGGCAATGGCTTTGATGTTTTAAAAATTATTTTCTTCGTAAGGTAAAGAAAAAAATAGAAACAGTGCGATTTAGAATTACAAAACTCTAATTTATATGTAAATGTTAGCTGACTTTTTTATATATAAGAGCGTAAATGATGCAAATAACATTTATTACATCAAATTAAAATTTTTATTCGACGAATAAAAGCACGAAAAAATCTGTAGTTTGTAATCATAGATAGTATATAAAACTTATTCTAGACTCGTATAATAAATTTAAACAACATAATATCACACAATTTTCTAATTTCAAAAAATTCATAAAACACTACCCAATAATGTTCACAATTTTCTGTTTTTACACATCAGTAGTAAATGACATATTATGTATTGATGAGATAGATTGGGAATCGCCGTAAAATATTTACGTCGTCTTTTATCTTTTGCCATATGCAGTCTGTTAAAAATATAAAAAATATAGATATTTATTATTCTTTTCAAAAATATACAAGAAAAAGCTCGTTTTTTTTACAAGTTTTGCAAAGTTTATGCAATTATAAATATTTTTTTCTTGTGATAAACATATACAATAATTGACTTTTTTAATTTTAAGCTAAAATTTTTTTCTTAAAATTTACTAAAAGTCGCCTTTAAAAAAATATCGTGCATTTTTTTTACTATTATATACATGTCAGTGCTATACAAAGTAAATAAAATGTGAGTTACCACTACAAAAATTTCACTTTGGGCATTTTTAAACTAAAAAAAAGTTCCTAATGAATCCAAAAACTTAGATAAAGCTGTAATACTTTGTAATTTTAGTTACGCGTAAACTTTTTTAGAAACAAGTCAACCAAAATATTTGCAATAAATGTATTAGTTTGATAGAAAATCTAAAATAAAGTCAATTTTATTAAATTGCATTTGCTTTTTAGAATGTATAGCTATATGCAGTAGGTTTTCAATATCTGCACTGTCACGGTATTAGGACCGTTTTGTCTGACCTCTTTTATTAATTAATTTTTTGACCGAACCGGAAGGCAAAAATTGTTTACAGTCCGATTTGGCGGCGTTCTCAAGACCGGACTGTAATCAGGTGGTACAAAGTTGCTAAAAAGTGTATTTGGTATACCTTGCAAGGTTTTAAATAAATATAATATCTTGAAAACGTATTTATAGAACAAAATATTGGTTCAAAATATAAATGATTTTAAGTATTATTAATGCGTATACGTATATGTAAGTAAAAGAGACAGTTGGTCATTTTTGTCGTTTGCTTTTGCGATTTTATAAACGCATGTTTTCTTTATTGCAATAACAGAAATATTGAGACAGGGCTTATCATGTATACTTGTTAGCTTTAAATAAGCTTGCTTCACCTACATTTACTCCTTTTATGCTTAATTTACATCAACTTATTTTTACAGATCGACAAACTTTGATAAAAAACTCGATTGTATTTTCGAGGTATTAAGTATAATGTATTTACCAGAACTACTGTAATTACCGACTAAACAACTAAAAGTATAGGAAGGAACATAGATACATTTAAAGGTTATAAACAAGGGCTTTGTTTTTGTAATTTACTGTTTGAAGACTATAAAATGTAAAGGTTAAAGTATTTGCTTTAGGTGAAGCATTTTTTAAACCAATTAAAATTTACTAAGAACTACATTTTCATGTATGAAGTTTTATTTGGTGTATAAATATAGGTAGTGAGAAAAGACATAAGACTTCACAGCAATTTTTTATATAAAGAACACAGCCAGTTTTGCATATTAATGCAAAAACACTGCTAGTGCAATTGTGTAAATAGAAAATATAATTAGTCGAATAAATTCCGAGCATGAGTCTGTTTTCTGATTTGCTTCTAAATTATTATTATAAGCGTATTCGAATTTACGACTAGAATTTAAAAAAATCACTAGATAATTTGTTTACTAAGAATGCAATCCTGTGTATTGAAATACAGCCTAACTACCTGTACAAGAAATTTACGACAAAGAAAATGTAAGAATCATCACAATACATTTAAAATAAGTGGTTTTATTATGCAGTTATATTCATTAAATAATTTGATTTTAATATCTTTTTTAAAACTTTTCAAGACCGAAACCCTTTTTTAAAAAATAATGAACCTATCAGACCGAAAAATAAGCAGTCCTGTGGCGGCGGTCTTTAAGGTCAATTGCAGGGCTCTGTCAGTAACTTTTATTGATAATGCGTAAATCTTTATAAGACAAAGAATTCCATATTTATTTTATGCATACAATATGCCTAGCAATATTTGTCTTTATAGTTTGTACTCATACCGATTTCTAAAAAATGTTTTTCTAAATATGTTTCGTAAAACGAATATTTACACCGCTATAATTTCATTTAAGTATGTGAATAGACCCAACACTAATAAAAAATAAAAAATTGACTAAAAAACTAGTTTAGCGCGCCACAAAGCATATTTGCCACTAACAAACTTGGTTGCTTTTATAGTTCTTTGTACTAAACCTATGCTTTTGAAAATTTACCCAGCTTGCGCTGATTTAAAGCGTTTGTTTTACGCATTTAATGCAAGAAACACTATCTTTCCTCTATAAAAAGTAAAAAAAAATAAATAAAAAAGTTTTTTTAAAATAATCAACTATGTGTATAAATTGTGAATTGCAATGTGGGCGCTTTTAAAAACTAGTTTTTGTGCAAAAAAAAGCTTTGTAAATGTAACTTCTGTATTTTATTGCAAGTTGCCGCTGTATTTAGACAAAAAAAGACTTTTTAGTTATACATGGCCACAAAAGGCTACAAAAAGACTGCATGGTAATAAATGTTGCAAACAAAAAGTTTCAAAACAAACAACAGCACCTGTTTCTACAATACCGGGTTTAATTTTTAATAAGTCGTGTACCAAATAATTTTTGTTGCATTTGACAGAATAAACTAAACCCTTTTTTGAAAAAGTATAGTTTTTGTGACAATTGGCTTTAGATAAATAAGAAAGCTTGACCTGTTATCATATATACATCAAATACATTGAATTTGATAAGATATTATCTAAAGACCATTTAAATTGCAATATAAAAGCAAACTGAGGCGCAAAAAGATTTTTGAACTGCGTTATGTGTGCGGTCGAAAGTTAACATGACGCTTTGAATGTTATCCGTATGCGTTATAAGGGTGCCGTTGTACAATAACACAAGAAACAGTGTGATTTATAAATTTAGTCGTGAAAAATCTTTAGAAAAACTTTTTTTATATATATTCGTGTAACAAAAATTGTATACAATATAGTTTTTTGTACCCATAGACAATATACAACGCTTCTTATGGGTATGCTTTGACTTCCAATTATCAATTCATAGTTCTTTTTAAAAAAATGTTGAATATGCTTTTATAAACTATGTTCCTATTTTCGATTGCTTTTTTTTCTGTAAAAATTATGCTTTGCTTTTTTGAAGCTACATACTTAATGTATGTAGAAAAAAAAAATTGATGTGTCTAGCTTTAGTTTTAAATTCATTTTCTATAGTCAAGTTTAAATATTAACATATTTTTAACAATCAAAAAAAAACACAAGTTATTCAAATAGCTAGTATCTTACGGATCTTTGTTTTTTTGTTGCATTCTTGCATAATTTGTTTAGCAGGAAATTTCTTTTTTTAGCGTTGAGTCTTGCATTAATATCAAACAAAAAAAAATACAATTATAAAATTTACAACAAATGACTTGTTTGTTTGGTTTGATTTACCTACATTTGTCTTTTTGAAAATTCTTTTATATATATATACCTTGTTTCTCTAACTTATAAAAAGGTTTTTATATACATTTTTAGCCTTTGGCTGTGCAAAACGTTTTTTTTTTGCTTTAATTTAAACAAAAAATCTTATTGTTTTTTATATAAGTTAATAAAAAATGCAAAAACACTTATATCATACTTATGCATTATAAGAAAACCGTTTAAACTTCTTGTTTAAAACTTTTAATACAGTTGAATATGACAAAAAATATACCTAACATGTGCTTATGTAGCTTTTTATAAAAAGAAGTTGATCTACGCAAATAGTATAATATTATAAAAAAATATTCGAAAAATAGATGCTGGTACATTTTTTGCGTAAATAGCACCTACTTATACATAAAAATATTTATAGTTTAAATATATTTTTTATTGTGTATTTTGATGCCCTTTAAGTACATAAATCGTTAATTTATACGCATTCTTTCTATAAACTAGCTATAACTACACTTTTTTCGTTTCTTTGCTTACAAATAATTTATACTATATTTTTGTTGCAAACCCTGTGTATTTTATAAAAACATTATTTTTTCGTAAATATAAAATTGCATATTTCTTGCAAAAAAGAGTTGATTTATACTAATTTTAGTTTCGTATCAAAGTAAATAAATTTACTAAAATAGTTCTTCTGACAATAAAAAAAAATATGCTGTTTTTATATTTGTAAAATTGTAATCTAAGTATTTAAAAGCTACCTATCAGCTAATGTAGGTACGCTGTAGACACGTCTCTAACAATATTAAAAAGTTTTACGTACTTATGAACTTTATAAACCAAATAAAAGCTAGCCAAGTTAATGTTTTTTTGTCTAAAAAACAACACTTGCGAAAATCAGTTAAATGATTTAGTTCTCTTAAAAATATTACGCCCTTGTTGGTCGTAAACTTTGTGTTTTTATACGACAGGAAGTTATATATATTTTGTGTACACGCACAAAACGTTTTGCCGTTATATTCAAATACAACAAGATCTGGGATTCCAAATATAAAAAAAACGTTTGCAAAAATCAAAAATAGTTAAATTATATCTTTTAATGTTAAAAAACAACAAATAAAGTAAATTGTTTTTAGAAAAAAGTCTCAAGTATTTTTTTTTTGTTTAAAAAGTGCACTTGGGAAGTGGCCAGTTATATTTTTTTAAAAAGTCGTTCCCAAAAAAATATTTTGCGATTTTTATTATCATTTTTTTAAAAACACCAAACCTTTAAAATTATTTTTAGATTTTTCATAACCGAAAAAACTCGACGAAATAAAAATTTCCCTCCCTTAAGGTGTAAAATAATTTTATATGTGAATTCATATGTTGTAAAATATTTCGCGAAGATTACTGTATTTGCGCTTTGTAAGAAAAAATTAACATGCAAATTATTTTAAATGACCATTTTTTTTATTGATAGCTACAAAAATAATTATGAGTTTTTGTAATAAAATAATTAAAGTCAACAAAGTTCCAGCTTTAATTATATGAAGTAACTTATGGTAGGTCATACTAAAGTCTACGGACACGCTTATAGAATTTCCTAACATCTGTTTTACTAGGGAGTGGCAAAAATAAATTTCCGACTTCTTTTATTTGTTATTAAGTATAATTCGCTCACAAAATATTTACGTAAAATAAGCCATTGCATACTGTTAACACATATTTGTACAGCAAAGCCAGACGGCACGGACCTTAATTTATAATCATGCTGATTAAAGTTAGGCCACTATCGCACGAACCCACTTTATATGGTCTCCAAACGATAATCTAAACGAATCAATAGTTTTACTATTTCCTTTTTTTTTTGTATAAAAAGATTTTACAAGTAAGTTATTTTGAAATTTTTATGATACTTGTCGTAACGTGGATAAACTCCATTTTTCTTTGCCTTTAATGCGTACAAACTTATTATTTGGCTGTTTATTTTTTACGAACTAGACATTATGTAATGCATCAAAAAATATTACATGTCTGCTATAAAACATTTATTATCGAAAAGTATTTTCGAATTGTATCGAAATTTTAGATTATCTAATACATTTAACCACCTATAAAATACAAATTTGGTGTAGATAGACGTTACTATAGTATTTAATGCTACATATAAATAAGTTACATTCGCTTAAATGTGTTTTAATAATATGGAATTACAATTTACACAAGCCTTTATCAACTAGACCCGCAATAGCAGTAAATGCGGGTTTGCCTGTTCCCGACGCACCCGACCAAATCAGAATATGTAATTAAACAAATAGGTACATAGTATTATTATTATTTCACGTTTATGCCTATATTGGCCGTTTTCTTTTTTCATAGTACTAAATCGCTAGAAGAACAAAAAACATTTATATACTCCACGCAATAATGCAATCGCTTCTAGCCAGTAAAATCTCGTACCTGAAAAAAATATATTATTCGTATATGTTACTCGCCACTAGACGCAACGTTCTTTACTGGTCTTTTTCTAAAAAGCAATCCATTACATGCTTTTTTATAAAAAACAATTCATAGCAACATGTAGGCAGAACATAAATATAACCCAAAATGATTATTAAAACAAACGCAAGCACTTCGTCGAAAAATTATGCACATTTTTTTTGACTCCTTATATGTTTTTTAATGAAAAAAGCCGTTAGTAATAGATTTTTTAGAGTCATTAAAAAATGTAATTTTTTCAAAAACCTTAATATATGCGCGTTGTTGTACGGTTTTTCTTGTTTGCAAAAGAATTCTAAGTAGATGAAAAACATTTTTTACTCCCCAGAAGTTACAAAATAGCACTTTCTGATAACCTGACATATGTGGCAGTACGCACACTCACAAAAATTAAAGGAATAAAACTTAAATACATGAACATACTTTTTTATTGCAATTTTATCTCGAAGACATAACGGGGACGGCGGCGATTAAGCCGCGACTTTTTCTGCGTAAAAATTGAGCGTCTGACTGCCACAGGGCTCAAAAAACGCGTATTTTACCATCTTATACTTGCGTCTACTTGTTATCGCCGGAAAACTACCATTTGGTTATTTTTGTATGTTTTGCATTAATTCGTTCACGGGCTTTTACATAACGACTCTTCTCAAAAAAAATAGAATAATGCGCAATATGAAATATGCAATACAGTTTGAAAAAATGTAAAAAGGTTCTGCTAAGTTAAAAAAAGAAAAATATAAATGCGTAAACTTGAAATTTACGAGCAATTTATGTGGAAGATATAAATTCAGTATATAGTATTCATAGGTTTGCCAGTTTTTTTTTGCAACCAATTATTTTATATTTCGGTCAAGATAATGAAAATCAAAGTTTATATATATACTGTCTAAGCATAGAGCGATACCAGAAGCATAGCACATAGCATGTTTATATTTATAAATTGTCGCGCGACATGCCTGAAACTCGTGCCATGTCTGATACCAGCGTAAGGTAACCTACTGAAAGGGGTGTTGAAAAACTACGTTTCAATTATACCGTATGTATATTTCATTTGTTCTATGTGCATATTTTTTTTGCAAACATTATGTGTTATTTTGATTTTTTATCTAAAAATCTTGTCTTTGTAGAAAAGACCACTTTATAAAAATTTACTTGTTTTGCTTTTGAATAATGCGTTTTTTGTGACTTTGACGCTGTTTCCTATACATATTTTTATTATATTATCAATTCTGGTTTATGGTATCAGGCATGGTATGGGTAGTTAGGTTGGCGCGCGAAATTTATTATTAAGTTATTGTAACTCTGGGGTATATATCTTGTATCGCTGTATGGACCTCGAGGTCAACTATATTTCTTTTTGGTTAAAATCCTATATTTTTTTCGGATAAAATCATATATTTTTTTTGATACGAACATTAGTAAAAATCGATGTGAAAGGTAGACCATACACAACAAAACACATTTATCGAACAAATAAATGCCTTGCCCTTATAAGGGTCCTCAAAAGGCATTTTGCACCCAAATAAAAGGTGTGTACCAATTACGCAAAAAAAAAAATTATGACGGTTTAAAGAAAGATACGTTGTTACACAAAACCAATTTTTTTTTTTGCATAAAATAACTGGTGCGCTCTTTAAAGTATTTTATGTTGGTAAAAGCTTTCCTAGACTAATATTTATTACTTTTTGTGTCTTATTTTACAAAATTTCTATCTCCTTTTTACCAAAAAATAAATTATTACATATAATACAGAAGAGAGGATTGCAAAAATTGCATCAGCTTTCGCTTGCGTAGCACTATTTACAAACGCAAAATAAAGTATCTACCCTGTAGAGGGTTGACATCAAGCTATGTCTGATATAAGATGATCTGACGTCAAAATGTCAGGGTGGCTAATGGAATAGAAAAAGCTGATTTCTATTAGAAGAAAATGAAAACCCTATATAGTTTTTTGGCGCAAGGTAAAATAACATTGAGTATTATTGTTTTTTAAACAAAGTTTTATTCTAATTTTTATATTTTTAATTTTTTATACATTTTACAAAATATTTTTCAATCGTGCAGGCGAACGTATCCGCAATACAAATGCATCTTACGCTGATTTTAATTTATACTAAGCTCTTCCATTATGTCGTTTTATTTTTTTTTACTTTCTTTATAATAGAAAAATGTATGTATATATATTTTAGTTGTTGTGATATTTTTATGTCGTCAAACTGATTATTCTTACAATTTTAGTGTCTTACGAACAACGACTATTTATAACATAAAAATATATTAATTGAAGTTTTCTACATTAAATTGCAACTTTAATAAGAAATATCGTGATAAGTTTGATCAAAATATAAAGAATATACAAATTGACACTTTAGAACATACAAAAAAAACGGGCATAAAGTTTATATTTTTGTATTGAAAAAACATCATGTATAAGAAAAATTTACCTCATTTTTACAAAACTAGCAATATTTTTATGGTTGGCTTTCTACATAATTGTTTTATGTAATCTACATTTTCTATGCAAAGACACTAGTAACCATCTTTTATAACTTTGTAGAAAAAAACTTAATAAAACAAAAACAAAAATAGTTTTTGTACGAATTGCAGTCGTTTATTAGTGTTTAACATACAATCCTTTTACTAAAAAAATATGTATTGCCGTTTATCTCGATATGATACGTTTTGTTTTGTGAGTTTCTAATGCTTTTTAATAAATAGGATAATAACCCAATTGGTTAAGGCAGGTGTTCGTAAAATAAAGCCTGATAAATAAATACAAAGGAATCATTTTATTGCAAGAAAGGTAACCTAATCGGCATCGTCTTTACATACGGATAACATGTGCATGCAATCTATTTAGGCAAATTATTTTTTTATATTTTTACATAAATAGATATCTATACAAATATGACCAGTATTTTTTTTTTTAATTCACGGGCTGTGTACTACTAATAAGCGAATAAAGTTGTTTTTTTTAATTGTTCTTTAATCTGTATTATTACTTGAACCGCTAGTCTATTGATAATCTTCTTTTATTTTTAAAAATACATATATTAGTTTTTATTATAAAAAAAAGTAACTTATAAAAGTAATATAAAAAGCAACAAAGAAAACATAATTGTGACATTACATAAGTTCTACAAAACAATTTATTTTTAATTAAGTATGGGGTTTGAAATAGTACCCAATACAATTTTTTTTTCTATAATATTTGATTACAAAAAACCCACCGGCATATATTGGTGTTCTAGATTTACCTGTAAAAATACCTTCAATACTTTTTTTTTTCAAATGATTTAGATGACTATTATACAGATTTGAATTTATAGTTTATAGTTTTAATAGATTTACTGCAAAGCTGCTTTATTGTTTTCTTTTTTAATTATTGTTTTTGTTTGATATATTTTTTTGTGTTTGGTCACTTTAAAATATTATACATACCGGATTTTTGTCAATATGCTGCCTGATAAGATACGTAGATAACACTTCTATGTCATTTCATTTTCAATTTAAAATTATTGTCCTTTGTGGTTATAAGATTTTTTTCCCCTGGGGTTTACCCTCGGATCATTTCTTTAAAAAAATGCGAAACACTAGTTTCGGTCTGCCTTCGGGCCTCATGAAACGACCTAAGGCAGGGGTTCAAAAATTTTTTCATTGCACTTTTAGAATAGCATTTAAGTTCATGCAAACGACTATAAAATAATCAAACCACTAGAACCTAAAAATTACTATGTTAAATGGCAAGTTTGTTTCCGTAGAGTTAACACTGGTTTTTTGTTGTTATCTGTCAGAGTCTTTTATTTGTATATTAGCAATTTTAGAACCCCTTGACCTAAGATCTAAAATCCCAGAATCCGGAATTCCCGGGTTACAAAACAAATCAAAAAGTCGTTTGCGGGATTATGGTAAACGTTATCTTGCAAATTAGACAGAGTGGCTAAAAAATTAAACAAAAAAACAAAAGATTTTAGTAGAAAATAACACTTAAATATTAATCAATAAAATATAATAGCCATTTATCAAAAAAAAGTTAAGTAAAGTAGTACCTACCTTACAGTTACGCATGGACGCTTGATTAAAAGCTGTTATCTTTGTTGTAAGCGTTACTGAAAATCGGAACATGACAACAAGATTAACAAGAACAACAAGATCAACAAGATCATCAAGATTAACAAGATCAACATGTAATATAAAGATTTTATCGTTTAAATCTTGTTTTTTACGTTGATGACTATACCTTCGCCCATTTTTTTTTATAAACACACAAAAATTAATTTTAAAGCATACAAATACGTCATTTAAAAACATAACATTTAGTTTATATTATTTTTTTTGTTGTTTGTTATCAAACCCTCGTTATTATTATTGTCTAAAATATGTAATCTTAAAATAACGCGCCAGCCTCTTGTTCCAACTGTAGATGCGGTATTTTGTATAAGTTTACTTTATAGACTCTATTACTATATATAATTATATAGTTGAATAACAGTTTTTATATATAACGTAAAAAAAATAGCAAGTTGTCTACATTTTTTACCCGCACTAAGTCAAAATAAAGATTGTGGGTTTATTAGATTTGTCTTGATCAATAAAATATTATGATCAATTTTACTATAATTATTTTTGTATATGGATACTACAGTGGCGTGCCCAGATAATTTCATCCTGGGAGTTAGTCAGTGTTCTTGAAAAAAATAGGGCTTAAAAACATAATTTATGGATGTTTTAAACTTTATTTTTATTTTTAAAAAAATTAGTATTAAAAATTTTTCGTTTGGATTTCTAAAATCAAAAAAAAAATTCTGCACAGAAAATAGACCCCCCCCCCTTAAATTGTGGCGTAAAAAATTTTCTGAGGGGAAGTAG
>JAQFYM010006269.1:0-11949 GCA_034694785.1 Agrenia bidenticulata
ATCAAGTTATTGAAATAGACTATCTTACAGAAATAGAAAGAGAGAAGACACAAAAAATAGATAATGATATGGTTTTGCATTATGAACTTTTACTTTGGATGATAACGCAAAATTTCCTATATCTTAGTGAGACAAAAAGAATTTTACAAAGGAATTAAAGAAAGACAAAGACACAAACGTTTTTAGTTCATCATACTACTCTAAAACGATTCTATCTAAATTTTATAATCAAAAAAGAGCTGATATTTTTACACTTTATACCGAAAAACCGTTTTATTTAATTTTTGATGAGAGTACGGATAGTTCGTCTCGAAAAATTTTATGTATTGTAATTAAAAAACTTTTATATAAAGAACACACAAAACCACAACTCATTCAAAAGAACGAACTAAACCATGCAAATAATATTGAGATTTTATATGAAATTGAACTTGCAGTCCATAAATCTTACGGGAGACATAAAATTATTAGTTATTTTTAAGTTATTATATCAGATAAGGCCGCTTATTGCCTAGTAGTCAAATGAAAATTACAAGAAAAGTATAACAAAATGGTACATAATACCTTGTTAAACACATTTATTACAAAACTTATTTCACTTTATACATAAAAACCAGCATAAATGTATTATTGTTCTCGAACATCTGGCTAAAATATTTATTCGAAATAATAGAATTAGATAATGATTCAAGATACAAACATGCAAATCTATACCAACATTCCCAATAGATGTACGATGGGTACATGATCGATTTCTTTTACTTTTGTTGTTGATAATTATTTGTTAATAAAGAGCTTACGACAAAATAATCTCAAAATAATTAAGTATGTACCATTTCGAAGTCTAAAATATTTTAGAATGAACTTGTAGTAGTTTCTGCTTTTAGAAAGATACCATAATACAAAAAACAACTGAAAACGAAATTTTAATGGTTGAGGATCAAATTAAGATATTATAAAAGATACGAGAATCTCTAACCGGTTTTTATCTAGACGAGTTTGTACGAAGAAAAAAACTCCAATTTAGGGTTAAACTATTTTTATGATTAGGAGTATGATGGATATCGCCAAAATATTTATCTTTTAAGGTACTGTCCTCTTACATCTGTATCAGTGGTGAGAATATTTAGTGATTATCATTTATCTATACCCATCAAAGGAAATGCTGTACGTCAGAAACAATGAAGGGGCTATTATTTTTTATTGTAATTACTAAAAAATTGTTTTATTATATTTTTTTTATCATATAAATATCATTTTTAGTTTTTATTGAATTTTTGGCATTGATTCAACCAAAAACTCAGACCATAATCCTAGGTTCGTAATTAAAAACGTATCAATTTATCTTTCGTAAACAACCGGCATTTTTTTTTGTAGAACCTTTTATTTATTTCAGGTTGTTTTTCTACTGACATGTTATTTGACACAATTTCTTGATACTAATACGAAATTATATAAAAATCATATATAAAAATAATTTCACGCGTGAAGTCAACGGAAAAAGGCAACCTATGTATTTCACTATTTGTAAAATGATTTTAAAAAAGAACTTTGTAATATGCCATAATTATTCTTTATAAATTCGCAAAGTGTGATAGACTTGCCCCATCTTAATTCTATTGGCATCTTTGAGGAGGAATTTCGCATTAATCCGCAATTTTTTTTTTGTTTTGCTTTTCTGGCAAAGAAACGCAACAAAATCCAAACGTATTTCTTTGATTTTATGGCCTTATCTTGTATATTTGTCAAAAAATGTTTAGCCTGTGACACAGCAGCTAAATGATAGATATGTACATACATTTCCTGTATTTACGTACATACTGAAAGGTAATAAAAGGCCGTTTCTGTTATAAACAACCTGAATATACTGTTTTTTTTTTGTTTTATATAGAGCTTAAGCTAAAATAATTTAAATTTTATGCAAAATCGTTATTGTATCGCATCTTTCTACATTAATTGTTTGAATTAAAAATGGATCCCACGAATAACTTTCATTCCGTTTCCCTGCTAATATATAGAGAATTTTTGTGGAATTTGAATCTGTCGAGTCATTGAACATTATATAAATTAAAACATTTCGCAATGAGGAAAAAATACCTTTTTTTTCATTGTAAAATTTAGGCAAATACTTTTTTTATATACCATGTAGAGGAATAAATCGGCCAATTAGAATTCTTTCGCAAAAAGGCTCTAGAATGTGGATTATCTAAAGGCCGGCAATGAGATATCTGCTTTGATTACATTTTCTTAAAAAATTAAAAAGGATCCTTATTCTCCGTTTTATTTCATTCCATCTTTGTTTCCTCTTTTTTTTCTTCGTATAATGCTGAATTCTCAAAACGGGTCTTTCTTGTAATGTGAGATTTTAGAGGCCAAACTTTTATGCTTATACAGCAAGATTTGTTCTTTTTACACACTATACATTTAGTCTTTGAATCAATATAAAATTTTAGGGTTTTATCATTCTCACAGAATTCTTTAAATATATTAATTTTTTTCTTATCGGATAATTTTCTTTTTTTTGGAATACTCATTATTCCGCAGCTTGATCCTGTCGTACGTATTTGGTCAATGTGTATTTATTTTTAAATTGGCTATTTCCATCGTTGCTTTCTTCACTTTCTAGACTACTTGATTAAGATGGTATGAAAAAGCTACTTTAACTGGCAAAACAACATTATATCATCTTTATGGCACACACTACATTTCAGTATGGAAATATCTCAGGTGTTCGTTGTTTCTCTGTATTTATGGTATATACATTTAACCACGTAGCACTTTCTTTTTCATACTTATAAATTTTTGCATCGGCTTTATTTTTTGCGCGAAATTATGTATAAATTACACCTCTCCAGATTCATTTTGTTAAGGTAGGATACTTGAATCCTTTTCACATAATAAAAGGCTATCTTTCGACGGGCACTGCCCCTTTACTTCTATTTTTGACAAACTAGCCAGGTTCTGGTATTTTTTTATATCTTGCGCTTTGGTTTTGGATATTCAAAGACTATTTGTAAGATTATTTTTTACTTTCGGAGAGGGAATAAAAAATTCAAATATTTGTTCAAATATTTGAATGCTTCAGATAGTTGGATCAATTTTTTGAATCAAATATTTGATCAGTTCAAATATTTTTTAAAACTCTACAGAAAAAAAGAAACAGAGGTAAGTACCAGTGCAATATTTTTATACAATTTTTTAAAAAATTATATTCATCTGATCCCTAGTGCAGATGTGAATGACTAATCAATGGAAAACTGGGACATACGTAAATGACAGTACATGTAGACACATGGAAAGAGAAAACGAAGACTGGCTTTTTAACGAAAATAACAAGGACGTGATATTGTATCTAAGTTTTTACAGGCATAGATTGCGGCCGGTCAAAAGACCGCAGTGATAAAAGGTACGTTCTCGTGGCAGCAAAATGAAAACTTCGCAGAGAAACAAAAACTAATGGCTTTATGGCAAACTACACCATGTTCAAGTTGCTGAAAAAAGCTTGTGTAAAATTCAAGGTAAAAAAGGCATACCAGCGTAGAAGCCAATATAGGTTTTAATAAAAAAAAGGCTAAAAATTACAATCAGAAAAAACATTTTTTGTTCGTAATAAAAAGACCCATAATCATTTTGATGCGTACAACAAAAGTAGCGAGTCCAATACAAAAAAGCAAATTGAAATGTTCAAATATTAGAAAGAACAATCTCAAGCGTCAGATACAGTTTTTATACAGGGCAAAGTTTTTTACTACACGTTCGATTCCGGGGAGCTTAGACTGCAGTAAATACTAAATGACTACTATTAAAGGGTTTTTAGTCGCAAAGAGGCTGGAAAAACGCATATGCGTGGAGATTAACAAAAATGAGGTTATATGATGCCGTATGGATAGGGTTTTTATCTGAGTGCCTGCGATTTGCTGATGATTTTTAAGGCATTATTCAGGTACATAAAAACCGAGGAAGTGTGATATTAGGATATAGCTTTATAACAAAATAATAACAACGTAATTAAAATACTACTTCGAAAAAATAAAAATATATAGAAAATAAAAAGTATTTAACTTAAAAAAAAACTAGGGTTGTATTTGTTGTACGAGTATTACAGTGAACACAGCCGGTAAAAAGATTTTTTGCACCAGTAAGGAAATCGAATTTCAATATAAAAGATGATGTTGAGCTAAAAGTACGAAGAGTTTTTTTCAACTATTATTAGATTCCTCTTCTTAGACGTAGAGCAATCCGATACATACATCTAAAAAAAAGATGATTCTTACGCGGATATCTGCTGATTTGTAACACCTATAACGATAAAGACAAACAGGAAAAATATAGCATTCCAAATATCAGGGACATAATTACAAGCAATAAAAGTGAAATACTATACAAAAAAAATTTGAAGCAAGGCTATTCTCGTTTTACACTACATGTAATGCACACATATAAATCGGCGTCGTGATTGGGCTACGTTTGTTATGCATGCAAACGGCCAAGGTTTGGGCAAAATTGTTCTAGTCATGTATCAAAGGATAAAAGATAAGGTTCTGGGAGATGAAAATAGAAAAAGTGTTTCTTTAATTAAGAACTGTTTATTTTTTTGATAACTAGTAGAGAAGAGCATGATACGAACATAGATGTTATGCTACAAAAATTATAACAAGTAGAATTATATAAAAACGCAAAAACCATAATGACATACTGTAATGAAAAAGTAAATTATTTAGGATAATGCATCAAAGCGTGCAATATACATTAGCAATAAAAAATTTTACCTGAAAAAATCACTTACCTGACCGCAGAATAAAAAAGGAAGCAACAGATGTTGGGGTTAATTAACAACTTCGAAAGAATCGGAGCATTGTGTCAAGAAAATTTGTAGGCCTCTTTTCCGAAAAATAAACACGACTTAATTTTGATTAGAACGAGACACAAAGAGAAAACATATATTAGACTGGAGGAAATTATAAAAGTATTGTTCCGCTAACAAGTCCAAATTTTGGCGCGTATCTACAAATTACACTTATGCCTGTAAAAGCGGCTTAGGAATGTATAGATCCACTGGGATGTAGGTAAAGAAAAAATTATGTAGTGTGCAAGCAGAACGCTGCGAGAAGAATGCAAATATGGCATAACTACCAAAAGAGGCACCGGCACATACCTGGGGCATAGTTTAATTTACAATTTATATGAGAGGAGGCAGTTTTAGAGTGTAAACGGGCATAACTAAAACTGTAAACTTGATCCACAAAAAACGTGCAAAAGTGTTATAGTAGGTCATTAGCAAGAAAAACTAAGACAATATGATTCTGTGGTACAGTACATTAAAGGATCCAAAAAAGAACATGTTGATTACTTGAGCTACTTGTTTGAGGATGATAGATTATTAGCTGTCAAGACGAAAAATACTTAAGATACTATACATAGATGGTTTTTTATTATACAAATATATGGTCAGTTCTGGCCTTAAATGTTCTACTATAAATCCAAAAAATAAGGGCAGCATGGCTCTTTTAAGACTTTACGACACTGCCTACAGAGCCTTAAATAGCAAGAATTAGAAGACGGTCCCGCGGATAGAGTCTTGGAGTAATATTTTTTAGAACACCCATGGACAAACTAACATCAAGGCATTAATATTACTTTTTAGGCTGTTACATAAACTTATTTTGAGAAGAGAATATGGAAAGAAGTAAAAATGAAATTCACATATGTTTATTACTGTTTGCATTTTAAAAAAAAAATACAGCACGATCGCAAAGGTCTGTGGTACCACTGAACTAATTTAGATAGTATCCTCGGATTACGTTGACTCTATAGATAGGTGTTACACACTTGAATACGGTGTTTGGTTTACCTTTTTTGCACAGGCAGCAAAAAAAAAAACACGGGTGCTGCAAGCATATTGCAACAAGGTATCCAAAATTACAGCAAAAGAAAAAAATGCCTAGTAAGATAGATACCGACACAAAAGAACATTCTTATCTAATATCTGCGTCAGTTTGATCTGCAAAACACAGGTGCACAGCGTAAGACCGTACCATTCTGACACGATCATAATGGTCGATACTCGATCTTGCAAACGGAAGTTTCTGGAGATAATGCGAATTGTAGGTATACAATAAAAGATTACGTGCACAAAATGTTTAAGTTTGGTAAAAAACTATACACAGCAGTCCAAAAAAAACACCAGAGGACGCTGTAACAAAATAAAAAAATAGTACAGCACGTATTATGGCTAAAAGAATAAATTCAGCATACTCAAAACGATTTCAAACCGCGAGTAGAGAAAAGTATATTAAAGGCGGGAGAGTTAAAGAAAAAAATAAAAAAACAAAGATTGATAACTACGACACAAAATATGTAGGGGTATATATCATAGGGATTAATTCTGAATCTGATTGATAGATTATTAAACGCTTAGGTAAGTCATTTAAGAGATCGCATGCGCAGTTAGCGAAATTGCATTGTCTTCGATGTTAATTATAAAATGTTGATAAGGGTACCCCATAGCTAGAGAAAGGGATGCATAGAGACATTACAACTGAAGCAAAATCATAATAAGAAAAGTACAAATAGAATGTTTAATGTGTGAATAAGGTGCCAAAGATAAACTATAAAAGAACAACGTCAGAATTTTTTGTATCTTATAAGCAAAAACTTTTTTAAACTAATTCAATTAAAAAATTTTCATTTTTTAATCTTAATAAAAAAAACTTAACCAATCCGAAAAAGCCAAATAAAAAATACTCGTCCCGTTAAAAATATAAAATGCATCTGAACTACCGTTTTTTGCCATATGTACGGCATTGAACATACAGATCTGCTTTAATTTTATCTTTAAGTTAACATGTGTCTTTTAAACATTTTTTAAGATATCGTTTGGTTTTCAAAATTTATATTTATCTATTGAAAATATAGCATTGTCGTAGAACGTGTATGTTTTCGAAACAGTCAGCAGTTTATGCGGTCGTTGCGTTTGGTTACGGTCGCGAGTTTTACTTTTCTTCCTACTATAATTAAAAAGAATGAGAACATCGAAGTTAGCTACGCCCACAATCAAACTTGTAAAAACTATTTCTTAAGTTATGCTTGTTCACTTAACTCGATTCTTATAAGGTAACTTTTATAGAGTTTGTAGAAACTTATATGGGCTTCAATGGGGAGCCCTATTATATAGCTTGTATTATAATGCTATTTGTCAAAATAGTTGTGCTTTTATAAAAATCGTGAAATCTAGTTGATACCGTGAAATTAAGTTGCAAATTGCTAGCAAAGCGGTTTTTTTCTTGGTAACTAAGTTACCAAGAATTAACCAAGTTCAATGACAATTAACTATTTTAAAAAACTAGTTTATTAAAGAAGGTTGTAGGTAAAAGCAAATTCCAAGTTTTTATATATGTTAGGTGTCATTTGAATAATTGCAGAAGATTGCAGTAACTTTACATTTTACTTCGCTAAAAATATTATGATTTAATATGTTTTTTCTACTTGAAATTAGACTCAGTAAACATTGAATTAGTTTTTTTATACAAAAGTTTGTTAAAATCGCGACACTATAGTTTTTATATTAATGATAAGTTCTGTATTCAAAAATAAAAGCAGCAATTGTTTATCTTAAACTAGAAAATTGCATTTACAGTGCTGTTATGTTTATAAAAGATTTTTATGTGTTTTTTATTTTTACTTTTGGGACATTTGCAATTTCTTGTTTCTTTGTTTATTGTTAATTTGACAGTTGTATTTATTTAAAATATAGAAAATGTATCAACCTATTAAAACTTAAAAGTAAGAAAATAGATCATAGAACATAAAAAGGCTCAATTTTAGATATGTAAACGAATTTGGTTTCCAATTTTTTTTCTGCTCATTTTTATTTATGTGCCGCGCCGGATTAAGGAACCAATTTACCCCGGGGGCACAATTTTATATGACACCCCTCGGCGCGTTGTCTTTTAGGCTTGTGAGCAAGTTGGTACACTTGCTCAGACCCGAGAGGTCCAGAATTCTTTATAAATAAATTTATTTTTGTAAAATGCAATTCTGCATCGGCCGGAGAAATCCATTAAGAGGGAATATTTACTATTATAAAAATACAAAGTATTTTGTAAAAATGCCTTTTTTGCTTGTTGTAAATTTATGAACATATATATTTGTAAAACCCTTGGATTTAGTCGGATAACTTAAAGTGAAGGAAATCCTTTCAGTGAACCAGGGAAATTATATTGGACAGCATTAGGTAAATAAAAACAAGCAAATATATAAATACTGCTTTTTATATCCTTTAAAACTTTTTTTTGCAACGTTGCGGTATTAAGAAAATTCAATTACACTTTACCAGTATAATCTTTTTATAGTGGTATGCCTCTAAAGCATAAAAAGTCGTGATATCATGATTAAAGAAAAATACTTGGTTTCATACTATATATGGTAAATAATGAGACTAAAATCGCTGATGGTGGTCGGTTTAAATATTTTTCATCAATTTTTTTCGGTATTAAAAGTCTGTTACTCCGCTATAGAGGGTGCGCGATTTTTCACGGTTATTGCCGAATAAAAATTATGCAACACTTGTTTTCGATCAAGTAAAAATGTTATAATTTTTTTTTTTACTATACTGAGAAACCACTGTATGTGATTTTTCTAGTGTTAAAATACAAACACACGAAAGCTCGAAACTGCCAATAGTCAAAAAAACTATTACTTGTTTAAAAGCAGTACGCATTGATTTAAACCTTTTCTAGTTGTCGTAGGATTGGATTGCAGAAAATGCGTGAATTTATAGTAAAAGTGTAATACAAAGGCCGCCTTCTTTCAATTTACAGCGCAAATTTTTGCTCCTTGTCGGTAGAGGCGTACATTTGCAGCCCACAAAAAAAAGCCATATAAGACATCTATATTGCTAAAAATAAGCTGTAGGCAAGTGGCAAATTTTTTGGCTCCATATTGGAGGATTTACACTCGATACATAGATAACCAAATGTCGAATAAATTCGTATATTGAAGTATCATGACAATATCTGCATACCAAATCATTTAAAACGGAAAATGTGCAACACAGATACTGCACCGGGTATATCAAAAACTGGAGAGTATATTCAGTTTGAATTTTAAGTTTTTTTTTGACTACAATCTATGTAATTATATTTAAAACTAAATGTATGGCAGTTAGATAATCGTATTTTTTCCAACAAATTATTTGTATAGGCATCAATATTGTTTCTCGCATATAATTAAAAACACAATTTATTTTTGTATGAAAAAAGAGCCCATAGAAAAATCGACTATTCTTTATGTTAGCAGTAGGTAAGTATTTCTACAAATCATCCTGCAAGCAAGACTGGAGTATGCTTTGATTTTTTTTTTATAATATTTTAAAGTATCTATATCAGGGGTGTTTAAAATATATATAAAGTGATCAATCATTTTGGACATAATTGTTATCTGATTACAGAAAATATAGTACTATAAAAACAATGATATTTACCACATATTCATAAACTTTGGTTCAGGGTTTAAACATCTAAATCGCAATTTATCTTCCGCATAAACTTATTCGTTTTTTTTTTTTTTTTTTGTTTTAAAAGCATTTATAATTAAAGCGCTGATGTACTTATATAGATGGTTTCGAATTGAACTAGATCTATACTCTTTTTGTAAATACTTAGGTTTAAATAAATGCAAAATATCTAGAACTTTTAAGATCGCAGCTACCGACAATAACTCTACACTTAGCATTGCTTTTTAGTTTTCATAATTTTCGGATGTCATCCGAGATAAACTAATTTTATAATATTGTTGCAAAGAAAGAGATATCTAATCCAGTTTTACTTGAGTACATCTGAAGTCAATTTTTTTTCTATTGCTTCTTTAATTTTATAATAAGCAAATTTATTTGTCGTATCAAAATTTATGAAATCAGTTGTATTTTGCTAGAATCTTTCGAAAATTACTGTTATTATGTCGTAGCCGTTTTTTATTATCCAAAAATAAATCTTTGAATTAAATTGTTAATCTTTTGGTTATAATATAGAATATATGTATTTTTATACTGCAAACTCATGTATAATATGTTTAAGCATACACAAAAATCTGTCAAAATACCAGTTTACACACCCATGCAGTATCATTGGGGTTTTTTCTCTTAATATTACATTTAGCAGAAATAAAATAGAATTTAATAGCGGGAAATCTTTAATAAAATTTTTCCAAGCATATTACGCTAGAAAGCCAACGTATTTCATTTTGATAAAAAAAACGCGACTTTTTAATATCATCAAATTACTCTGCGAAAATTATTGACTTCTGGGGACTCGACTTTTTATACTTTATCATTTTATGAGTCTCTCAAAAGCATCTGAAAACAGGCATTTGACATTTTTACGGCATGAAAAACGTCTGGACCTTATACACGATTCCAATATAATATTATGTTTTCTTTCTTTTTTCTGATATCACGCCATATTATTACCAACCATAACCGGTGCATATTCTGACGTAGCTTTAAAGAACATATGAGCCAAGTAAACAAGAGCCAATGCACAAAAAAACCGTTTTTTATTAGGCAGCAACGACAGAACAGCCAAATTCAAAATAGCCTAAGGCCTTGCAAAAAATCAAAGTCAAATAATTTATTATTAAACTAAAAAATACAATATACAAAACAAAAAAACATTTGAGACCACCATATCTATAGAGACTGCACGTTAACTCATCCACATAGACAAACAAGAATGATGCTGAACTCGTCCCCAGACACTTTTTTGTTGAAAAAAAATAGAATAACCAAAAACTATTATAAAAAAAAATTATATGTTAAGTAAGCTACTTAAAATTACGGAATAAATATTTTTCTTCTAGATTTTTTTAGCTTTTTTTTACTAACTAAACCCTGACCCTAACCTTAACCCTAAACCCAAGCAAAACTTTTTCCTAAACATTTAAAGTATTTTCATCTGTAAATAAAATTTTTAATTTTATAAATTTTTAATTTTTTACTCTTATGGTAATTTTTATTGTGTTTAAAAATATTTCTGTATAAATTGGCTGTTTTGTCGTTTTTACTGTTTGGCTTTTGTGTCGCTTGCCTGTTTTGGCTGTTGTGCCTGTTAGCTCTTATGTCATTAAACATCTTGTCGTGTTACCGTTGTAGCTATTATACAATTGTTTTAATCTAAGTCCTTTATAAATACTCTTTTAGGCAAAAAAAACAGCAATAGCATTACAGGTAAAAACTTTTTTTTTTTTGCAAAATACAAATTCCTTAAAAAAATTATTATCACATAAAAGTCGCAGAAAACATATAAGTTCCGAGCACCCAGCAACATCTTTACATTCAGAATACTTTAGAAAAAATGAATAAGATTCTAACTTAAGTTTTGTAGTTTCCTTAATATAATTTGATATTTTGAATCCATTTCTGAAAATTGTATTTCTTGATTTTTTATATCTGAGTTTTGCTGCTTCTGTGTTCCATATAAATTAGTATTGTTTTTGCTAGTATTGGAATAACAAATCAGCACCGGTGCTATATGAAGCACTTTTTGCGATAATTCTGTAACTTAAGATATAGCTCAAATAAACATAGATGCTTTGAAGAATCTTCCATAGTCCACTCACTTACATTGTCTATTGCAAATGATGGTCTTTATTACTGATGAGTATCTTCTTTTGATTGTTTATCAAGCAAGTAATTTTGAAAAAAATTATTGGTACTACTTTTTTTTGGTACTTTGATGGACGTTCTGGTACCCTGTATTTTTAGGCCTAAAGATAAAAGTCCCATTTTAAAAATAGAGTTAAATATAGATGCAAAATACCCTTAAAATGAATCCAGAAATTATTGGAAAAATCTTATCATCGCCCTAAAAAACCATAAGATTTTTACAAGAACACAAAGCCGTAAGCAAACCTATTGAAAGACCTTGCATCAAATGTGAAGGCCCGACAAAATTA
>JAQFYM010006270.1:0-11946 GCA_034694785.1 Agrenia bidenticulata
AAAGATATAAGTAAACCACTAAAAAAAGAAAAACGTAAAATTCTTTTATATATTTAAATACGTGTATTATTTTTTTATATATAGAAACGTATTTTTTAACATTTTTCAGTTGATGTCTGTGCAAATATAAACGAATTAAAATTACGTACATAAGTTTAATTTGCGGATTTTTCTTCTCTATTTATTTACAATATAATTGTAAGGTAATTTTATGTGTAGTTTTTTTTTTGTGTTAGAAAAGTATTTTACAGGTACTTGACATAACCACAAAACATATTAAGTTGTTTTGAAAAGGTAAGAAAGGATTAGCAAAAGGTGAACCGTATTGAAGAAAATATAGCTAATTTATACATAATAAAATTGTTTTAGGTAATGAGATATAAGAACAAAAACTATATAAACTTTTAGTTTGTGTATTTGCGATAAGCCTTTCTGTGGCAAAACTTCGTTGTAATAATATTCGCACCCCAAATTGAAGTTTATACACAACTCAGACGTATTTAAGCACAGAGAATACGCAAAAAACTTTTATAGCTGTTAAACAATAACTATAAATTAAATTATATAAGTAGATTATAAAACAGGGCTGTTTTATGATAACGCGTGACAAGAAAATATTTTATTTGACGAATTCAAGTGTTTTTTGTTAGCTTTCGGATAATTCTGGTATTTGTTTAGTTTTTTCGGTAGGGTACGCTTTCCTTTTTTTCAGTTGGCTTTTTTTTCTTCATTTAACTTTCTTATTTAGGAAATTACAACCAAAGAACTGAAATACGCGCACAAATACAACATGTTAATTTTTTGCTTTTTTTTTTTAGAATTGCGTACGGGAATTTTAAAGGCGTATTAAAAATAAATACGCGTAAAACGTATCCAAAAATTAGCCATAAAAACAAAGTTGCCAAAAATTTGTTACACGAAGCAACTAACACAACAAAAATCTATTTACCTTTTTACTTTAATATGAAACATTTATGCAGAAAACTATAATGTTAATAATGTAAGAAAAAATCGTATTTTAAAAACTCTGATAATTAACAATTTTTTTTTGGTTTAAACATACGTTCATAATTAAGTTTTTACATGTCCGTTATTCGCAATAGTTTCCAAGCAATTTTTGTACAATTTAAAGGATATCTTCTATCTTTTAAAATGATTCAATTTTTGTTGTAAGTTATATAAAAAAAGTTTTAATACGCTTTTTTTTTTTTTTTAAGTATAAGTTTTTATGCAGTTTTCCTGTACAAAAAAACATCTATTTATACATAAACATAACATAAGCATAAACATATAATTTTATTTTTTACAATGCTTTTTATGTTTTTTTATAAGCTGATATACAGCATTTAATAAAATAAACTATCTTATATTGTTATAAAAGGGTAGCAATATGGTAAATGATGCTTTTGTCAAATTTTTCGGCAATTTTTCAAATAACGAATTAGACAAAACTTTGTCTTCTTTCTAATGCGATAAAACGTCTGGTTGTTGAAATTACAGATAGGCTTAACAAAAAACTGCATTGAAATTTTAAACCATGTTTTTTTTACTAAGTTCTAAAATCCCAAAAAAAAGGTAGATGCCAGCAAATAATTATTATTATTCTAAAAATTTTTCTATTTATTTTTTTTTGTGGTAACATGTACATTACATAGTTTGTATTCGCAACTAAAATAGTTGTGTGGTTTAAAGTAAATACTTTTTTTTACATGAGATACGCGCAAATAAGACGTTTTTTGTTACATTTGCAGAGATAGACTGTCAATCATGTAATAACAACTGCAATCATGCTTTACATATCGATAAATCGTAATTTGTATACGCTGTCGTAAATTAAAATGCATATAAGTAAACAAAAATTAATTCTTTACTACCAATTTATACTAAAATAATATATTGTACACATTTAGTTATGCAGGGTTGATTTTGAGTGTTTTTTATCTAGTTATACTGCAAAAGGCACGTAACTTATAACAAATTTTTTGTGTTATTTTGCATATATTTGAAAAAATCTTTTTACGGAAAAGAAACATTTGTAATTAATTGGATAGAAAAGCTAATAAAAAAGAAAAAAAATAAACGCAAGTAAAAATTATGAACCTGCATTTTCTCGATGCTGCTGTTTATCTTGCCAGTAGAAGATATATATAGTAACTAAAAATCGTGTTATAGCAATTTTTAATAGCAAAAAATAACACATTGTTAATGGACGGTTTTTTTTGTACGATTGAGCTCTAAAAAATGCATTTTTTTTGCCTTGCCTCGTGTTTTCTGTTTTTTGCAAAAAAAAGCCGGTTGTTTACTTTTTGAAAATATTTTTGATGAAAGTGTAGATAAGCCCAACCCACCCTTATAATACTGACAGTGCAAATATCGGTATCCATTGCAGGAACAACAAAATTAATGGCAGTACGAGCATAAACAATACGCCATTATAAAATTAGGTATATAAAAATACAGGCTTTTTAAAAAACCTAACCCTGCTCATCTACATTCTTCTAAACTGCCGTAAAAGTTTGTTGCTATAAAGTTGTCTGTTTAGACAAGAGAGAAGGGTATAAAGAATGAGGATTGGTTAAGGTACGGTTTGGTTAACCTAATTTTTACATACTTTATATATGTATTTTGTAGCGTTGTGTAGTGTTTTAAATAGCTTTTTTTTAGTTTTTTGCCCTAATTTAAAAATGGGTAACCAAAATTTAACCACATTTATGTTTATTGCATATATGGCTGAAAAAAAGTAGAAAAAGCTAAGCTGTTTTATCATTTAAATCTTCTTTTCTGCTTCCAAAAATGTTCTGGCAAAAAAAAATGAAAAATCAACATTGCAAGGTGTTCGAAATGGCATTTAAAGAAAAGTCTACAATTTATTGTCGTAAAACGTGAAAAAAATTGTCCTCCTTTGGGTAAAAAATTGTGACCCCCCCAGCAAAAAAATTAGTATAGCAGCACTGATTACAGTGTATTACCTTGTTACTTTTTTTCGATTATTTGTCTTTTTTATACTACGTTTTTGCACTTTTATATATATATCATAGGTAAGAATCAAACAAATCTATATCCGGGTAGAAAATGCCAGTTTTGATTTTTTTAGGCCTGTCTTTTAATATGAGTGTTTTGTGTAAAAATTTGGTTAAAAAATTTAAAACGGGATTGAAAATTACAAAAAAAAGAAAAAAGCATTAACTCTGAAAATCTATTTAAACCTTTTACATTGTTACCTAAACTGAATGCGCGCGGGAATTAAATAAAGCACGGTTTTGTTATAAAATTATACTATTTTTTACCGATTTTTTTGTGTTGCATACATAGTATTTTTAAAATATTAAAATATAAGATACAAAATTTGTAAACTAATTTTATCTAAATTTTTCTATATAATACCATTCTTCGATTAAATATTAGAATTATGCGCCTTAAACAAAAAAAAAACAAATCTTTTTGTAAGTTTTACTTTAAGGCATTTATATACGATTATATCATGAAAAGTCTACCATCTATTGTCTTTTGCCAAAATACCCAATACACAAGCTATAGATATTAATAGAAAAAAAGCAGCTTTGATGTGTATAGATTCACTGAAGGAACGTTTATTTTGTTTTATTAGAGTTAGGTGACATAATAAAAACAGAAAACATTCTATATATAAATGCATTCTATGTGATAATATTAAAATCTTATAATCAAAAGTAACAGTAGTAGTTTTCGTTCAAAAAAAAAGATTTATTGTTAGTCTCAATTATTTCCCTTACCGAAAAAAAAAAATTGCTATCCATTTTTATTTTTGATAAATTAATAAATATCGCGTAATAGCATATTACTAGATTTTGTAGGAAAATATGCATAAAACACTAAGTAGATTTATCAAAAATATAATTGATTGTTTTTTCTATGCCAAATATTATTTATTCGTGTTTAATAGGTTAAAGGGTATTTGAAATGTTTTCACATACGATTATTTTGTCTACACGAAATGTTTTCTGCTATAATAAACAACTTCGTAAGTTAAATGACTATTATATACATATTTCTGTCTATACTGCGTGTACAAGCACCACGTTAGTTGCAATTTCGGTTTTTTAAAAGAACCCAAGATGAAAAATGCGTATTGCGTGGATTAATCTTCGTATTTAGAAAAAATCCTTGAAAGCTAGAGAATATGCTCAATTGTTTTACGCAGATTCTTATATATAATATACATATGCTTTAAGTATAATTTTATATGCGAAAAAATTAGAAAACCTTTTAAAAGACTTGCTGAACATTTTTTATAAAAATCACGAGCATTATGTGCCGGCCTATTATTTTTGAAAGATTTTTACAAAGCCTCCTAATTCTTCTAATTCTAGAAATGTAAAAATGACAATTTCTCCTAAATCTAGATCTGTAAAAAGCAATTTTTCCCGTGAATTTTTAGTAAATATTTTGCGTGTGGTGTATTTTAAAACAAAAATAAACAGTACTAAAGTAGAAATTTTGCTTTTAAACATGTAATACAATTCATTGTGTTTATGATACAATGACCTAATAGTCGGGTAAAAAATATGCAAAGAAAATGCAGCATGTATAAATCATATATGTACAAAATCTCATGGCAAAAATAACTTTAACATTAGACGTTTTTAAAAGATTATGGTCCGAATAAAATGTAAAATCTGTAAATTAACAGTGTATATAATTGCGCTACACCAAATAATCAAATTATTCAACGTTATAATTAAAATACAATAACTATTACTTGTATGTTACTAAATCTCTAACCTGCAATTTGCTCTTTTTATTACAACATTAATTGGGCTATCATGAAAGTTTTTAATTTTAAAAAAATAAGACTGATAACTGATAAGGATTTAAGCTTAGAAAACACCAAATTTTCTTTGCTTTATGTATATTTTCTTGTTGTTTTTATTGTGAAATATACCAACCCAAGTTTATTCTTGTTTTGAAAATATTCCATTTGTTATTAATGGATATATATAGTTCTCCTAATTCTTCTAATTTATTATTAATTAGAAGGCTTAGGAGACGAACGTAATTTAAAAGGCCTGAATATGTGCAGCACTATTTTTTGGCTTGTAATGCATCATATGCAACTTATATAGATTCTTAGGGCGTGTCTTTTATGTCAAAAGAACAGTTTTTTTGGGAACAGTTCCTTTGAAAAGAAATAGTTCCTTTGGTTTTGTTTTATTTTCAGGGGACAGTTAAGAAACATGTAACATGGTAATTCTTAACTGCCCCCTACAAAAAAAAGAAAACCAAAGACACAATTTCTTTTTAGAGAAACTGTTAAAAAAAAACTGTTCTTTTGACATAAAAGACACGCCCTTATACTTTTAAGTAGATTTTTTTCCTTTTCAACTTTTTTTTAAAAACTTTTTTACATTTAAAAAACGCGTTCAAAAAAGCATTAGCGTCAGTCGTGCCTACTATTTGCAGATTTCAGTGTGTTTAAAAGTATATAAAAAAGCCCCGTTTTTCAAAAAATAACAAAAAAGATACATATTTAACGCGGCTGTATATCTGTAAAGTTTTTAAAAAAAAATGTTGTAAAAAAACCTAGGACGATTCCTTTAAATTATGCAACATTCTTACCAGCAAAACACAAATATTGCGTTTACAAATACGGAAAACGCTTTTATTCACTCTTATGGACAGTTAAAAATATCGCCAGGTCTGTTATCTTCCGTAAAAAATATTTTCAATTTTTTTTTTGCGAAGTACAAATTTAAAAAAGGTACTCTCTAATATTTTAACCAGTTATGTTAACTATTAAAATACGTATAAGGACATTTTACACACAACACCATAACACAAAACAACTAAAAAAATAGTCGGGTCTTGCGTAAAAAGGGCGCAGGCGTACACGTTATTTGTCCTAAATGAACGTCAAAACGTACAAATATTATCTATTTTACATAGTATTTATACCAAAAATGAAATTTACCAGTGCTTTGAAGATATTGTGCAAAACATTTTTATTAATAATAAAGCGATTGACTGTCTTACATACAGTAGATCGTCATCGTTTTCGAATGCAAAATTCAAGTATATCAGGTATGTATTTGTACATAAAATCATAATATTTTACGATGAGTAAAATTATCCCTTATCTATCTAAAACCATCATATAGACCAGTAAAAAAAAATTATATTTTTTAAATGCACAAAAAGTTTTTACTATTTGACTAATCATTTTTGACAAGTCAACTATAAAGCTTATATATAATAAAAAGTGTCGTGCCTACATTGCATTGGAATAGTAAAATAGTCTAATTTGTCTTTTTTTCACGCATTGGGGGTTGTTTTTTTATACCCATAGGCGGAGGCTCCGTGAGGGGGGGGGGAATGGGGTAAGGTGAACACTTTGTACAGGGCCCTTATACGGAGGGGACCCCTATTTACAAAAAAAGCTAAAAAAATTACAAGTATACCGCTTATAAAATAAAAGTTTTTTATTAATAAATGCGTGTCTCATATAAATTAAAAAAAATTGAGCTGTCCATTTTTATTCATGAAGTTGCGTTTGGTGCATATAGGCGTAAATAAGTCTTGACTGTATGAAGAAAAACATTTTTATATTATATTTTAACTTTAACAAACACAATACAAAAAATGTATATGTTTATAAACGCCCGTGGGTATACATTCATTTTTGCCCGAAAAAAAAACGATCTAAAGCCTTCACATAAATATTTGGGCATTGTCATAGCAAATATATAAATTAAGTGTGTTCTTATTATGAATTCTTGTGAACAAATAATTTTTCATACAATAAAAATATAATGTAAAAAGATAATAAATAGATTACCAAGCGATCGTATTTACAAAAATTTACACTTTAAATTCTTCTTTATGGCAGCAAATATGTATATTTTTATAGCAGATGACATTTTTTTTTTGCTCGAGGACTATAGACTTTTCATGTATAGCGTTACTTATTAGAAAATGAAAAAACTGCTTACTTTTAACCTAAAACATATTTACTTTAAGTTCAAACTTACCTGTCACTTTTTCTTACACAATAAGCATGCTGAAAATATAAACCGGCATTAAATATTTGTATATGTGTGATTTTTATCTTTCAACATTTAAGTATATAGCAAAGAGACCTTTCGAATATGTAAATTACGACCTTGTCGTATAATGAACAGTAAAAAACATGTTGTTTGCGAATAACATAATTTTTTTTTGTATATGCCTATTTTGCACAACGTGTTTCAAAAAAATCAATGGTATTTGTTAAGAAACTAAAATATGAAAAACTATATTTGACATTTAAACGGAAAAAAAATATATTTAAGATTGATGGTGTGTCCTTTTCGCCAAGAAAACTATGTCTAAAATTACTTTTACTCAAATTATTGTATTGTACATGCTTGTGCACAAAGTGTTTAAACTGTTATATACTCGAACACTATTTGCTCATATGAATAAAAACACATACATTTCACATATCAAAAAAGTCGATCTATTTGTAAAACGGGCGCGAGCATAAACGTTTATATACCGAAAGAGACACGCCTTAATTTAGTTTAGAAAAATCCATATAGGTTTTTTTAAAACGTAAAAAGGCCCTAGAAAATTAAAATATATATAGCCTGTAATTTCTAACGGAGCCTCTGATCCTCATACCATATATGGCCATAATTGGACCAAACAAATTTCTTATTTTTTTTTCCATATAATATTTATATTGTTAAAACATGACCCCCTTTTACCTAAAAAATCTTTTATAGAAACTTTTATATTTGTATAATAGTTACTTTATATGCGTCACTATTTAATTGATTGACAGTTTTCTTTGATACCCTAGAATAAATGAGTCTTGAAAATTAGTGATAATAATAAAAAAAAAAACAAAAAATATCTGCAACATTATTTTATATTCTACAAAGTATACATTATAATTTAAAAAAAACCTGTTTTACTATCTATAAATTATTTTCAAACAAAACATACATACACATTAGAAGATTTTTAAAAAAGTTAATTTCGTACAGAAGAAGTATAAAAGACATTTTTTGTTTTTCCTGCTGTATAGTTGTACATTTATATGCATTTGACAGTATAATGTTTAAGAGACCTGAAGTATTTAATTGTTTATTGTATTGTATTGCAAAAAAATAAAAATAAATTTATTTTTTGATTTTACACAGTAAGCGTATTATGAGGGATCCAGCTACAGAGGCTGAACCTTCTTTACGCCTGCAAAAAATGGCCTGAGTCTGTGGTGTAGGCTAGTTTCTGTAAAAGGCAGCTGTTAGAATAATGACTATACTACAGCAGTTTCTTTTACAATACCTTAAAAACTTTTCTTCTAGCCGAAAATTTTTTAATTGATATTAAGTCTAAAAATATGCGCCCCTGGCTCTTTTCACTTCCTATCTAAATTTTAAAAAGCAGAATCTACATGAAAATGTAAACGACACGTTCTATACAACTTTAACTCAAGACTTACCCCCAACATATGTTTATAAAAGTGATAATTGTTGTTTTAAAGTACAATATACATTGTAATTTTCTGTTTTTTTTATTTTTATTCTTTTAGGTCGTAAAATACTAATTTCGTAAAGCAAATGGATTAACTTGCGTTTTGGTTGCTTTTATGTACGCTTATATACAAACATCCACAATTTACTCTATTATTACTTAATTATTTTTTTGTTATTTTTTATAAGTATATATTTTTGCTCTAATGATTACAGCCATCGTATAAAATACATACTCTAGTTATTCCTTGTATCTAGAACACTTTCTATTTTTTGCACTTTTACGCAAAATGAGAAAAAATAAATATATTTTATTGAACAATAACAAAATATTTATTTATTTAATATATTTTTTATGCCTCTGTAATATATTGCTAAAATGCCTTTTTTCTGATTTCTTTGTAAAAATACTTTTCTCTTGCATAATACGTGCACATGGGCAACACAACTCTGTATAAAGTTACTTATAAAGTATTAAAAAAATATATAACTTGCATTTTAGTAAATTATACGTTTGAAAATTGTAAAATGTGGCGGAACATAAATGCAAAATTGAACTATATAAACATGACATTTAAGTTGTAGGCCTTTTTATATGAGTTTTTTCCAAATGCATTAATCAAAAAAATTGTAAGGCGACATCGTACATTGGTATGTCTTTAATCCAAGTTTTGATATATATTTCATTTATTATATGTTCTTAATATATAGTTTTTACACTTTGCATATTTTGCCATATTTCCATAATGAAGGATACGTAAAAACGCATGACCATAATATAGCCACCCCGTATTGGGACTTGTTGTTTACACAGAATATTTTTTTTTTGTGTAAATATATGATTATAGGTTTTTTATAGCTGTCTTTATTAAGAGATTTTTATATAAGAAAATTATAAATAAGAACTCTAAGACAAAATATCTAACATATCCATCTTAATTTATATATTTGTGGTTCTTTCCTGTTTCCTAAATCCGTCCCTAATAAAAATAGTATGTATGATAAAGTCGCCAACAACTAAACATAAACATACGAATTTGCGACTAATTTAAACTTTGGCGCATTCGAGTAATTGCTTGTTGATGTTTTTTTATGTTCTACTCTGCATTAATAAACCTATTTTAGTAAAGCGCTGTTAGTAATCAATTGCTAATTGACTTTATATTTTGAAAGGTTACTCTTATCCAATATACAATAAACTTTTTTTAGAGTATGATAAAACTGTAAATATAAATTTAATACTAATTTGTATGTATTCAATACTGGTTATTAGTGTAGGACGCATTATTTGGCTTTGAATAATTTTTTTATATATTTTTCACCTTGAAAGGCGTGCAAAATGTATAGTTTTATGCACAAAAATTGCATGGTTAAGCAAAATTTATCCGCTCGCCGAATATTTACTACGCTCGGCTGCCCGAGGAAGTAGGACTGAGCCACTGGGGCTTCACCACAGTCTATACACAAAAAATTGTAGCTTTGTGATATAAAAATATATTTCATGTTTCATTTTTTACAATTAATATTGCTTAATCTTATTTTATTGTGTAATGTTCATTATTTAAGTAACACTGAATTATGAACTAGTAATTGTTAGCAGTTTTTTTATACGTTTTAAGACATGGAAAGACCGAAAATAGATCACAAATAGATAGAAGCTTTTTGTAAGAAAACAATAAAAAACACTATGCATCTGTATATAATGTTCTTGAAATTTTCATGGTAAAACTATACTTTAAAATCTATTGCTTTGATTTATACTACACTGAAATTTCTAGACAAAAACACAAAGAGCTTATCCTACAGCAGAGCGTTACCTAGTAAATTTAAGCCAGTAGATAGTTAGTGTTTTTCAAAAAAAGGTTTGGTTTTTAACTCTTGTTTTCGATGTTATAAAGTTTATAATTTTTTTTATAAAAAAATCATCTTAAAATTTTTTATTTGAGTCTTAACATAAATAAAACCTCTGCTAAAAAATAGACACCCCCTTTAGATTAGACTTAAATAATAGTCAGCAGGGGGTTGGTACACCGCCGACCTACCCCACTACTCCCCACTGGGTACGCCACTGTCCTACAGTATAATGGTTATGCATAAATATTATAGCGACATTTAAACTCTCTTAACGCATAAATTTTAAGGTAAACATACCTTACAGACGCGTTTTTTTTCAGAAACAAAATAGAGTAAATTTATGTATTTTTTAACGATTTAAAAACTGCAAATTGATAAAACATTTAGTAATATTGCAATAAAATTATAAACGAGTAAAACGTTGGCGTGTATTTTTTACACCGACTAATTTTTTATAGGTTTTTGCAAACTCTAATTGGGACGTTTTTTTGTATGAACGCATATTTTAATTGTATTAAAATTAGCCACATTTTAGTTTTACAACCATGTTTTGTTTTTATTTTGCAATTCAAACAAAATTTTGTCGTTTTAGCGGTTCAACGGCAAATAGTGGTGCTTTATCAAATTAATCAGCAGAAATTGTTTTTGGTTTTCGGTAACCGAACCTAAAAAAATTCCGTAACCAACCTGTACGAAATAAAAAAACAGCAAGCTTTAAGTTTATTTAATACTTGAAGGTGCAGTCATATGATGACGGAGTGTTGTTTATCGTTACAGGTAAAAACGATTTAGAAGTTCTACACATATTTAAACAATAACATGCAAAATATGCAACGGAAAAATTACATGAATTCTAAATAGTCCTTTAATAACAGTCACACATCTTTATTTTTCGCTTTTGCACACTGCTAAAATTACAATGTTTATGTAATTTTCAAATATGTATAAAAATCAATGCCCTGCTTTCGGCATAGTTTTTATTTGTGTTTTGACCATAAAAAATGGCTATTATTAACAGGTAATAAGGCAATTTAAAAGTTTTTTGCATAAAGGGTTTACTTACAGTTATCTTTTTTTTGCCCCTGATAAATTCGTATCATATCTGCTAACTTGCAGTATGTGTATAGCAGAAAGAAAACACATATAAAAAAGCCTTTTAAATTTTTAAGGAAGACCTCTTTTACTCCAACTATGTATAAATCACAGTTTGCATTTTTACTTTACACGCCTTTCAAATCATTAAACCCTAGATAAACACAGGTAAAACACCGAATACAAGCCGTTTATATGTTTGAAATTACCTGTACGCTATATTGCAACTTAAAATTCCGGTCATAACTTGTATAACGCACATTTTAAGGCAAACCCGAGTATTTTTTAGACAATATTATAACAAATCTTTATTTATGTAAGAAATTACACGATTTTTTTAAAAATTATTTCCTCGCAAATTACACGAAAAATGGACAGTTTAATGATCATTGACAAATACCCAACCTCTACGCGAAAAGATTAAAACTGTGCATAAATAAATTGAGGCGTGTCACCGTATCATTTGTAAAAAATGCGTAAAAATATATTACATTGGGTTATACACAAA
>JAQFYM010006271.1:0-11945 GCA_034694785.1 Agrenia bidenticulata
ACATTTGATTGTGTATATTTTGTTATAAAAAGTACGCAAAATGTGCAGATAACGACTATCTTTGAGTCAAACCTAATCATTCCAAAGAAGCAAAATCGTTATCTAATTGGTTTCAAGATTAGATAAAAAGGCATTTAACCCAATGTTTCAAATAAATGAAGTATTTAATGGCTTTTCAAATAAGAAGACTATGAAGACCCGCTCATCCAACACACTCCTAAAAATCTTAGACAATATAATGTCGTTTAAATGGATGGGGGGATACTGGGTTATGTTTCGAGTGATTAATTAATGTTCGAAAGCTATTTAAAAACTATTTTTAGTAATTTTTCTAAATGGTGTTATTACTAAATATTTTAAAAATAGCGTATTTATATAATAAAAAAGTGTATTAACGGCTATAAATTCGACAACAACTATATTTTACGAGCCGCAATATATGCGGGCATAAGAGATAGCAAAAAAAAGAGTTTCAGTTCGGATCCCTGGTGTTCGTTTTTTTTAGGCGTTTATTGCCCCAGGCGTTGCAAATATTACACGTACCTTTTATTTAAAAAATTAAAGATGCAAAGCACAATACTTGTGTAGATTTGTAATTTTTTATTGTAAAAATATTTTTTTTTTCTAGTATGCGAATTAGTTATACATGCAGTGTATGATACTACTTTTCTATGGTCACTTATGTCAATAATCTTTGTTTGGCCCACAAGCTCAAAATAACATGTAAAATCTATAGGAAAAGGTATGCATACAATAAGAATGTCTCTTAATATTGCAATAAAGAATAAAAAATAGCTAAATACATAAGAAAACGGCTGACATATGTTTTGAACAGCTTTTTATCATTAGGTTTTACATCTTAACTACTATAATAGTTGCACAGATAAAACCAAAAAATTTATTTTATTTAAAAAATTCAAATATAAGGACACATTATAAAGAATTATTATACATAAGACGGAAAATCAACAGTGTGTAACATTTTTTAGACATCTATTTGGTTTCAATTGAAGTTTTCTAAAGTTATATTTGCAAAAATAGTTGTAATATTAGAACAACGTGACAAACATTATTGTAGCTAAATTAAAATAAATCCAAAAAAAAATATATAGAACTGCTGTATACGTAAAATAGACAAAATAGTACAACAATCTAACACAAATTTGCCACTTTATAGTTTTAAAGTATCAAAAAGCACCTCGTTTATAAAAAAAAATAAAACCCGTTTAAATTTATTGTTAGACTTATGAAGTTACCATTTGTTGTTGTAAATTTATATAAGTTTTAAACACGCGGAGTTTGATAAACATCATATTAATAATTTATTTTTAAAAAGAACCGTTCGTATCTTTTTGCTTCACCTAAGCACTAGACAGCACTATTAATTTGCACTTGTAAATTTTCGCATGGCTTAATAGCTTTAAGTAGAAGGAACGCAAAAAATTTCCTGCAAGAACATTACAAAAGTGTAAACACTTCCATAATCGTAAAAAAGGTGTCACTAATGTTTTTTATTTCTTACTAGTGTTTTGAACAACCCTCTCTCAAAAAAGCAGTATACTTATGGAAAATAATAATTTTTTATAAGCGCGACTGTGATGTTCATTTTATATCTTTTTTACATCGAAAAAAAATCAGGCGTATACATTAGTACCCGGGTAGTAGAGAAAACGTAGGCATCAATTCAGGTACACGGGTAGTAAAAACGAAGGTTTTACAAAAGCGGGTATTTAAAAGCCCTTGGATATCGAATCAAAAGATATATTTAACATTAACAGTTTATGTGTTACAAGAAGACAGTTTTATATACATATATTTGTTATTGAGTGATAGTGTATAAAAAAATATAGTTTTTAAATATAAAAAGCATTTTAAAATTTGAATTTTAAAATTAAGTATTTTATAGACTTTATCTTCGTTTTTTTTGGAAGTAAAACCAAAAAACGCATTTCTAGTAAAATGACTTTATTTTAGCAAACATAATTAAGACAGTCGTATATCAATTTTTTTTTTGTATTTAGACATTTTTTTCGTAAAAAGAATTCTCTAATTTGAATACTATGAAGTTTACTTAAACAATTATATAGTCGAGAAATCTGTTTTAAATTAATTTATTATATAATTAATTATAAATTAGTAAATATGATAATGTTTTCGGCAATTCAAAAACTAATTATGATCTGGGGTGGCACCCGGCCGAGTTTTTTGGTATACCCGGATTTCAAGTCGTGTCGAGTTCAATGCAATCGGGTTTGTCCATTTTTTTAACTTGTACATAATGCTTAAAAAACTAACGAGGCATAACGTAATTTTAGCTAATATTAAAGATGAAATGCTTCTAGATTAAAACACGCCAATAAATTATTTTTATAGCTTAAGTACATAAATTGAAAATAGGGTTAAACAAAAGCACTGTAGATATTTTTTTTTGGATAAAGGCGACATAAGTTACAGCAAATAGTAAAATCATTGTTTATATACAGAAAAAATATCTAAAAACCATTATTATACTTATGGGACAATATAGCCTTTTTTAGAAAACAAAGTGTTATTTTTGCCTTAAAATATACACATAATACAAACTTAAGGATTTTCTTGTTTTGTTTGTGAAATTGTGTCGCTTGTACTATTATAACTATTAAAACAGTTAGCGCTATGTATAGTTAATTATATTATACAACGTAACTTCACCGTCAAACATTTAAATTTTTTTTTTTTGTGCGCTGTTTGCTAAATGCGGCTATTTTCCATCTTTAATCGGCATATAAGCAGTAATTGCAAAAAAACACGTAGCTTTTGCAATGATAAATAATATAAATCTTTTTTTTATACAATTAAATAGTATTTTTTTGGCTTATTATTTCAATATGCTGATCTTTTTAACTTTTTATTATTGCACTTTTTTTTGTGTTGTATATAATAATGTACAACTTTTTTTATTAACTGTATAGATCTGCTGTGTAAAACTTAAAAGCTTTACCAGCATGTAAGTTTTATTTTTATTGACTGTTCATAACAAAAAAATGTATATCAAATAGTTTGTACCATTAATTTTAAATTTTATTTGTCTTACAATATCTTTTTATGTAGTTTATACGTATGTATTTCACAACAGTATTTATTTTTTTATTATAGGCATTACAAAAACATAAAAGCCGTAGAAATATTTGTTTTTTGAAAAAATACGAGTGCAAAATGTAGCTTATTTTTGTTGGTAACACGTATACACTCTCTGCCCGAAATGATTGTTTTTTTACATATAAAAATTGGGGGAAATTGTAAGACAAAGTGGACAATCAATATTCGGCTGCGTTGGCAAATGTAAAAAAAAAACATACCGATGAACAAAAAGGTTGTTTATAAGTTTGTAATTAATAGTTTTTTTTTTTTTTTGATTTACAAAATAAACAAAACTTAGGCAGTCGTAAGACGCTCATAGGTAAACATAAAACTTGAATTCGTCTAATAATAAGTGACCGGAACTGTTGATACGAACTTTTTTATTTTACATATTTGTATAGACATTATAGTGTCAGAAAATTCTCGATGCTTACATCAAATAGGATAAATAATATATTTATTCTTGGCATGCATAACTATGTTAAAAAATGAAGTAAAAGGATGTTTGTTTTATAAGAAACAGTTACATTTAGTAACAGTTTCTTTTTATATGTATCATACGTGTTTGGTGTACAACAGTTACTTATAGAATTTTACAGTTAATATGTGTACAACAGTTGTTCGTGTCTAGGTAATACAATAAAATGTAAAAAATAACTGTAAAATTACTTTTTAAGATACCACTCTCTTATTGGCGTACTTAAAAGGAACATGCGCAAGGCATCAATTAAGTACGTCCAAATAAAAAAGTTGCGTATAAAAAAGTAATGTGACCGTCTCTTTTTACGACAGTTTTTTTAAACAGAAATAGAAACTGTTTCTTTCATATAAACTGATACATGTTAATGTAACTGTTACAAACCAGACACGTATGTTACATATGTAAAGGCACAGTTACAAAAACTAGTTGTTTTCTTAAGCATGACATGCCCATAATGTTTGTTCGACAAATATAAGGCTTTAAAAGTTTAAAAATAGTTTATGAAAAAATTTTTACGTTAACCCCAAACTAGATAATCAAAAGCTGATATCTTTATGGACTATAGTGTAATGGCAATAGAAGGTCTAAAAGTAGTTTTTGGATGTTTTTATTACTGCAAATCCAAAAAAAACAAAAAATAAACTTCTAAAAAATAATTTGATTAGATAAAAGATTCTAAATACAACAGATTATACTACGCGTTACTACGTTTATAATATTCAACAGCAACGGTCGATATTTTTTTTTATATTGATTTGATATTTTTTACACATTTTGTATATAGAAAAAATTTACGAGTTTTTAAACCTTCATGTACAAAAGTATAGGAAAGTTTCTTACAAAGTAATAAACTTGATTTTCATGCAAAAAATACAGTTTAAAAACTATTTTTCTTAATTTAACATACTTATTTTACTCCATCTGTATGTTTTTCAAGTTTTACTTAAACCTGGCATCTAAAAACGAAAAGGCATTTGGTATTCGTAGTTTAGAGAAAGTATGCATACCATCTGAACTATAAAAAACGATTTTATCTGGTTTATTTTTCTTATCCTTCTTTTAACAATACATAAAAAAAACAGGCGTATATAAAGTACTTCTGTGTACGCAGCTTTTTATGACGAAGCATACGGCATAAAGCTAAAAATGCAGGCTATGTATATGCCACCGGTAAAGTTATAATTGGTAATCTAAACTTTACCTAAGTATTCTTTCATTTAAGACCTAAAAGCGATTTGTTTGATGCCGTTAATGGAAGAATGCCTAGGTAAAGTTCACTTTCCGGAAATATCCCTTTACCTTCAACATATATAAAAAATAGTAGAACGTAAAAAGCAACGATAGTTTTGCATTTAAGTATTTGTTTTATACACAAAAATGTTTTTTTTAGCAATATATGAAAAAAAAATTTGTATGGTCTAATGCGTCAAACTATTATTGTATTAAAGACTTTGTAAACGCAAAAATACATTCAAAACTTGTACCTTTCTATTCTAACGTTATTTAAATAAATATAAAAAATCAAATGAGTAACTGAATTAAACTATAGCAAAATATATGTCGTGTCATTATTTAATCTTTACTCTGGTTTTGTTGGATTTTTTTATTCGATATTAAAACCTCCCAACCATTAAATACGAAGCAGAAAGTGCTAACTATAGTACAAAACTAATTCATCATATTACATACAAAAAAAAACATCTATTACAAGATTTACAAAATAAATTATCAATATCTTTACTTTTATTGTGTATTAAATTGTATAAAGAGCAGGAAGACAAAAATGAACTAAGGATAAAAACTGTTTCTGTCTTTACAAGTACGAGTATACATATAATCGTGCGTCACAAGCGGATATTACATGTTTATAAAATAAAAAGTACAATTTTTGTCGTGGCTTTTATTATAATAAAATGAGATTATTAGTTTTCGCGCTACAAACTGTGTCAGATGCGCACTTTTGTACGGCGTAAGTTGTTTTTTTTGGTATTCCAAATTCTACTTTTACTTGAAATTTTTTACTTTTATGCAAGGCCTTCGCTGTTGCTTTAAAACATATAATTTAGATCTTTACTCTAAAATAGAAACCAAAAAATATATACGCCTGCAATTCACTAAAAAGAAACAGTCACTAGGTCGGTTTTTACTAAAAGCATGCCAAGTCTTAAGGTGCTTAAGGTTGGGTCGGGTTATAGACCCAATTTTTTATCTTGGAAAATTTTAGAACACCCTAGTTTATATATAAACTTGTTTATTTTCTTTTTCATTTTTCAACAAAATATATGCAGTAATTTTAGAACGCGAAAATGTATTTGATGTTGTAAAACTAGCCTTTTACCTGCTTAAAATAGTAAAAATATTACGTGAATACATATATAATTTTTTTTCTGTCTTAAACTCGCCCGGGTGTATTTTTGCAAGCCCCGGGTCTCGGGTCGGGTCGGGTTGGGTCGGGTTTGGTCGGGTCGGGTTTTTGACCCGATTTTTTGGGTTGAGTGTCACCCTAGATTATGATTATATAGAAAAAAAACATCGATGATAAAAAGATTATATTTCGTCCGGCTGCCTAACAAAACGCATATAAAATTGGTTTTATTTTTCGAACTAAATGCAAAACATGTAAAAAATGTTTACCGCATAGCTAACTAACTGCACGGTACTTTATGTTTTAAATTAAATTTACGCATACAAAGAATAGACAAAATAAAAAAAAAAACACTAATTCTACTAGAAAAACGCATAATTATTGTTTTTTAAATGCCATTAATACGCAATGAATTTTATTTTTAGTTTTTCTTTGTTTTTTTTACAGTTTTCTTGTATTCACATATGCGTATAAATGAGTAGAAAAATTTACGACGAAAATCTAAGTATTATACTTAGGTATGTATACAAGAAATTTATTAGTTTTTCTTTGCGAATGAGTATCACATCTGTAAATCTTAACGAAAACAGTAAATGGTTACGAAAAAGATTTTTTTATATTTTATGCAACGTTTCTGTACTGATTTATAAATTTAAAACTCAGTTTTTGCTACGAAACCCGCCTAGTTATACTTTTCGTTATATTTTTGGTCAAAGGCAAGGGTTTTTAGAAAGCTTTATATTTTAATCAGTGCCTCTACCTTTTTGTCTGTTATCAAATCAATAAGTAAAAGTATCTGTTATGTTTTTTTATAATGAAGTTTAACTAACATTGTAAATATTTATTAAACAGATTTTTTTTTTCTAACGCAAAATTAATTAAACCTAATATGAGTGTCTATTTAGTATAAAAACACTATATATACATTTTGCTTTACGTTTTTGACGTCAAAAATTTGGTATACTTGTATAAAAGTTAGTATATTTATAAAAAAGTACATAATTAGTGCCACAAGAAAAAACTTTTTTTTTACTTTTTATTTTTGTTCACTTGAGTACTCGACAGAAATACAAAATATAGTTTGTTAAACATAAAACTGCAGTTTAATACTTTTATTATATTTAATTGCTAATATTAGATATATCCGCTAACAATACAAAATTACGCTTTTTGCGCGTGAATAACGTTGCTATATTATTTTTTATTAGTATAAAAAGTTTTTCACAAAAAAAAAACGAAAAATTACTTATAAATATATGAAATCTAAAGTTTTATTAGATTTTAAAATTCTGAAAATTGCTAGTTTTATTATAAATAGAGCAAACCAAATGCATTTTATATTTTAAAAATGCTTTATTGGCGTAAATGCATATTCTTCTGCATAAATGCTAGTTAAATATGCGTTTATGGTTGAAGGGTTTTTGACAAATTGACAAAGAATGCATTTTTTTAACCCAAAACGGTATTAAATATACAATAACATCTAAAATTACAGCAAAAAATGACTCAAAACACAAATATATACGTTTGTATTTTGTAATTGCATATTTTGCATATTTATTAGTTTAAATACTTGATTTCGCATTTTATTTAAGCATTTTTGGTTCGTCCCAAATAATAATTAATAACATCCGTCTTTTTAAAAGCATTTTTTCTTCTGAACGCACGAAAAATTATCTTGTACATACAGGCGTTGTTTTTATACAGGTTAAAAATTTTATTGTAAAACTTAAAGTAGAAATCTACATTGAAAGTTTATACACAAAAGTTTCCCTACCGTTTTAATACAAATCAGCACTATTCGCACTTATATAACGAAACATGGTAACATTGCTATAACACGGTAATAGAGTATTTAATGTATGTAAAAATGGCTAAAAAGGGTTTTCACAATTTTGAAATAACTTTAAAATATAGTTTTTCATCATATGCTAAAAACCACTTACAGTATGCTTCTTTTACATGTTATACGACTTGGAACATATTTACGCAACATTTGGCCTTGAAATTGTATCTACGTTACAATTATGTGTAAGATCAATGAAAAAATAAAAAAATACTTATAAGACAGTCAAAAAAAAAGATTTGTACCATATATTTTACCAGGGTTACCCAAAAAATATTCCATATCCCATATATGGCTATATAAATATGCCCATTATGAAAAAAAAATTCCCATATTTTTTCCATATTTTTGCCCCTTTAATGAATAAAAACTATAGAAAGAGTTAAGTTTTTGTGCAAATTAGTCGGGGAGAAAAATGCAGTTTTGCATTGAAAAAAATCCATAAACTAAATTTTTAGAAAGAGCCACTTATACACTTAAGATATCTTCTTTCTAAGTCTGGGGCATATTTTTTGCGTTCTTGCACTTGAGAGCATAATTTATGCCCTAGGTATATTAGGCGAACATCTAAAGTGCACAAGCGCAATTTAAGGTTATTCAATTTTTTCTTATACATTGATCAAGTTCATCCTTATTGGTAAATCTTTGTTTCATAATGCCAGAAAGTGTAGTAAATTTTCCCTTTATATCTAAAGAAGCACAAAAAGAGTGCAATATATTTAGATGGATATATTTTTTATTTTATTATCGGTGTTTTATAACACAAAATAAAAAATACTTTTATAATTATGTTAATATTTCCCAAAAAAAAATACAAAAATATGGGTTTCCATAATGACCATATATGCCATTATGGGGGAATTTATATTTTTTGCCTTTCATAATATGGCCATGCTATATTCGGAACCCCTGTATTTTACTGTTTTTTTTTATAAAATATTTCACTAAATAAAAATTAAAGGTGTTAGATTTTCTTATTCATAAATGTTAAATGACGTCTTGGATGTCTTTGTCTTTTATACTGGAATACTAAATAACGAAATGATAATTATTTTTTATTGTAAATCGATTGTATTATGTCTTTAAACAAGTAATATGATAAATCTTTCGTATATTCATTCAAATTAAAACATATAATAATATATAGTTGTGGGTATTAAAATACCAATATGATATGCGCAAATTGCAAAAAGCAAGAAAACCAACAAATCTTGTTACAACATATATTAAATCTTTATTGAAATACTTAACATGATTTTTGATTGCGTCGAGAATGATTCAAATTTGTGCCCGCTTCTAGTGCGCCAGCCAAAACAACAATGCAAAAATTTAAAATGTTTTTTGCGATAAAAACATTGTTTTTTTTGTGATAAAGAAACATTATATTTTAGTTTCCTATTCTATTAATAACTTTTATACAGTAATGGATTAAAGGGGGTTATGAAAGGATGCTACCTGGTATGCTTTAAAAAAGTTTTGGCGTACAAAAACTATGTTTTGTACTGTTTTTGTGTATCGGAGTCTCCTCAAACTGTTATTCTATCCATCACTGGTTATATATACAATTTTTGTGTAAAAAAAACGCAAATACGTAAGATCTATATAAGTTTTCATATGAGATCTTATAACTTTGACAATTAGTATATACCTTTACATCTTATTTTCCCATTTGTTTGAAGTTTTTATATTAGTATCAATGCTTGTTTATTTTAGAAATAGGGTGTTCAATATACTTTATAAAATTTCTTGCAACTGGTCTGTATAGGCAATGATTTTTGTTCTTCTAAAATACGTTGTGTATTTTTTTATAACGGTATATTTATAAATTTTAAAAGCACAATTTCGGCATATCATTGTAACTGATTGACTCTTAAACCCATATTAGTAGGGGGACTAAAAAAGCATTTAAACCGTACAAAAAAAAGCATGTAAATTTATAAAAACGCAGTAAAAAGCATTTATAACGAAAAATTATTGGTACTGTCTCTTTTTTTGCTTAGCATGTGTAATAAACTTTTTTTTTTGTTTTTACTATTGCACCTTGTGTTTTTAGAAATCCCAGCAACTTGTTGTTATTAGGCTTTAATGTCTCTGAATAGTTATCAGTTACAATATATGTTTATTTTTCGTACTGTTGGCTTTATAAGTAGCATTTATTTGTTTTTATTGTTTTTATTGTTTTTTGGTGCATTGTATAGTATATACAACATATGTATTTCTCTATTATACTGTAAAATAAAAAATAAAGACAAAATAAGAATATTTAAACCCTTACGCAAACCTTTTTTTATTTTTTTAATGTCAGTTAATAATTTCAGAATTAATTTGTGTTATTTCGCTGTTGTAAAAAAAGCATTTAACCCAAAGAAAAGCATTTTTTAAGAAAAAAACATGTATGGTAAAAAAAAGGCAATCGATCGCACTACTCATAAGATATAAAAAGTCAAATTTTAATAGTTAAAATGTATAACTTTTTTTTATACAGTACAAAAAAAAGGTGTTTTAGATAATAGGGGTTCATGTAAAGAATTACGCATTGTATTTACAGCACAAAAACAAGTTGCTACATATTTTCAAGGGTTCAATTTTTATGAACTTAAAAAAATTTAAATATGTTTACTTGTTATTTGTGAAAAGGGCCCTCAAAATATCCGTACTTTTGTACGAAAAATGTTATTTTGTAACAGAAATCAATAATATCGACGTCTGTATGTATTCTTACCACTTTTTACTTTTGTATTTACTTCGTTTTTTTATATACTGTATCAGAATACACCGTGGTTTCTACTTTTAATTTAACCATTATGAGTAGGACTCTGACGCTTGGTATTATTTCCCAAAATCCTTAAAAACTCGATTTTTGAATAAAAAACGTCTTTTTTACGTTTTATTTTGGGATTTGGGGATTTTGATAATTTATAAACCTTCTTATAAAATAAAAAATAAATATTGCGCTAATAAATTTTTTTATTTAGATTTTAGTATATCTTGCGATAATGAAATAAACATAAACAATATATAATCACGCAAAAAAATGCTTTTATTTTTTTTTATTACTTTTTTTTTGTTGCGGCGGATGTACATTTCACTTGGCTAGCTACTTTTAATAAAATTTCTGCGCTGCAAATCATTATAATGTAAGGTCATGCAAGCATACTAAATAAAAATAATTCAATATTAGTTATTTTTGTCTCTAAAGTGCAACCTCAATTTAAGTAGTATTTTAAAAAACATATTTTACACCAAATCTATTTCTATATGATTTTTTTTCGATGCTATAAACGTTAAAAACATTATTGTATTTTTTTACAAAGATCTTTAAGTCCACTTTTCTAATTATTATGTAAACAACAACTATTATAAACACTTGCGTTATTTAAGTGTAAACAGAAAAAAAAATGTAATTCTTTGTATAAGTTGAAATAATTATGTGGATTATTTTTACTATTGTCTAATAAAACCTAAAACTAGTATATATTTTGGCGCGCTTATGCGCAGAATTATATAACGTAATATACGTGATAAAATTACAGCCTTTTAATTACAGTAATAAAAGTTTTCAGTAATTTTATTTTATTTAAATAATTTTTACAGCTATTATTATATAGTTTTTTTCTATTTTTCCTAGCATTATTCAATAGGCAAATATATTTAAAAAGCCGGAACACTAAAGATATATGCTTGGCCTAGGTTTATCAAAAAAATGTATCATAAATCAGATTTCACGCGTACTCATATACAAAATGTTTCAAATTTATTTGCGTTTTTGTACCAGTGAAAATAAATATATTTTAAAGGCGAATTGTCGACTATCACAATAAATAGTTTTGTGTAATTGTTTACAACGTTTTTTTTAAAGAAGTGTTTTACTTTTTCTTATAGCAAAAAGGGCATAATTTATAGTTTTCATAACAGCGAACGTAATAATGGTTTTTTTGCTGAAATAAAAAACTAAAAAACTAAAATCTTTATATTATGTCTACAATGGGATACCTTACAAACGAATAAATTCGCGCACGAAAACCAACACTTTATATTATAGTAAAATATTTATCATGCGGTTTTAAATTTTTTCTTTTGTGCAGAAAATTACTCATTATGCTTATTTTATTGGCAAAAAACTAGGCTTTCTT
>JAQFYM010006272.1:0-11944 GCA_034694785.1 Agrenia bidenticulata
TAAGACGATTTTTCAACTATTTTACATGCCCCTAAAACAAAAGCTAATAAAAAAAATCGTAACTAACCAGAATATTGACAAAAACCTGTAAATTTCTTTGTATTTATTGATAATTCCAGTATTTATATCAAATAACATTAAATTATGGCTATTCGAATGGTATATAAAGAGTCAAATGCATATTTATCTTTTAATAGCAGGAAAACAGACGGTTCCAAATATAATCTTTAAGAATAAATATTGTAAATTTGTATAAAATTATCACATCAATGCCTCCTTTCTTTTAATAATTGGCTTTAAATATTAGGAAAATATAGCCATTTGCAGCAATTTTTTGACGCCACTATAAGATTAAAAAAATTTCCATCCATAAAAACACAATAAAACAAACCTTATTGCAACTATACACATTTACACTCAGAATATAAGACTTATACTTATTTGCATGTTGATACTATAGAGTTTTAAAAATTCAATAACTATTCTGTTTGTGTAGCCTTGTTCGAAATGCATAAAATTAACCAAATATTGTCTGTATGTTAATTTAATGACAAGCAATGATTGACTAGTTTTCTAATTTTTAGAGACCACTAATTTCCATTTTAAAATTTTGAATATTTTAATGAAAAAAGGGGTCAAAAAATGATCGAAAACTTTAAGGGTTAACAGCAAGTAAAAATATAAAAAAAACGCAAATTTTATATGGTGATAAATTTGTTAGCTTTCTATGCAATTATTTTCAAAAATGAAAACAACGCAAAATTTAGGTATTTTTTTCTATAGTTGGAATTTTTCTGACTCTTTTTTTACAGCCAGAATTATGACACAATCTTTTCAGCCGAAAACAAAATCGAAATATTTGAAAAGAAAGAAAAAAATATTTGCGCAATTGATAACAAATTAATACAGCATTAATTCATTAAAAAGCAAAAAAAAAAGTTCTTAATAAACTTTTTTTCATTCAATAAATAAGCAAACAACGATATTATCAGTCTTGAAACCGAAAAAACGCACTTTTAGCGCTTCATATTTATTGACAATTAACGAAAAAACAAAAATAGTTTAGAAAAAACATTTTATGAGACTTATGCAGAAACTGAAACTTTTGAAGGCAAAAAAACATATAATAATAATTAAGCAATAGCAAGAATATGAATTTTGTTATATTAAAGCTAAAAGACAATTTAATTTTCAAAAATATAAAGTTGACAAGAATAAATTAAAAAAAGCTGTGTAACTAGCGCTAGAAAAAACCCAGATTTTTTTACACGGTCTGGCCCGGATCATTTGGCCGTACCTAGTTTTTATTGTAAAATGGCATTTTTTGTATAAACCAGAGTTTTCCGAGATCGGCCAGATAATTCGACCGGATTTTGTGTAAAACACGTCGACTAGCAGTGGCGTAACCAGGGGGGGGCAAAGAAGGCAAACACCCCCCCCCAGAAAAACTCACGCCTGATTTAATCGAGGTCCTTTTTTGGGGCGTATATCACCGAAAATCATACTTTTTAAAAATTTGTATTGTAAAATTTTTTTTAGAATTTTTTCATAAAAAATAAAAAAATATTTTTTTATTGTTTTAGCTCATTTTTTTTTGCCCATGAAAAAAACAATCCTGGTTACGCCCCTGTCGACTAGCACAATGCTTGCCTTTTATGCACGCCTTATAATTTTAGAAACAAGTTGTAAAACTTACAGTTATTTTTGTGTTTAGAAATAATTCAATAGACGAAAAATGTTTGCAAACGTGTAAGGGGCATTTATGTTTACGTTAGTACCAAAAACACAAGAAATTCACAGATAAGAATGTACAGTACGCTACGGCTTGTAGAGGTAAAATTTGCATGTGATTATATTCTGGTTCCGGATACATTTTTTCCTGTCAAAGGGTACTTTCTCATAGCAGCAAAAATGTTTCAGGATAAATATTCCAGTCAAGCCTATAAAAATGGCAATACTTTATTTTTTATAGGAAAGGCTTAAAATCATAAATATAAATCGGATGATCAGCGGCAAAAAAATGAAAACGCAATTTTGGAAAAAAAATAGTAAAAACAAATATTTTTTTTTTTCATCTTATGAATATCGATGTAAACACAGTTGTATTAATAACTATTTTTGCTTACATTTTGTACTATTTACATAAAAAAAATGTGAATATCTATTTTACCGTTTTTTTACAGATATTCAGTAAAATACGCATTTATAACCGTTTGTAACCTAGATTGGCATTACAAAACAGCGGCCGAAAACGGACATTAGCATTTCTTTTACAGTTTTTCTGCGTTTATGCACTATTGAACTAGGTTTACGATAAATAAGTTTTGTGATGCTAATAAGATTTTACGTAGAAAGCTTGATTTGTAATGAAATATAACAGCGCAAAAATTGGTACCGATATACAGAAACTAGATATTCAAAACACTTTTGAATATTTTATTTATTGTTTTTTGCCACTAAGATGTTAAACATACATTAGAAAACTCACTGCGTAGTAAAGTTATGGTATTTTTAACCATTAACTTTTTTCAGAAACATATTAAATGTCAGAAATATTAGTTCCATTGCATTAATTAGATGCAGAAATAAGTTCATTTTTTTAGTCCATCACTGCTTTATATACTCATAAATATATATTAATTGGATTAAATTTATCTATTAAAATTATTTTTTAGAGAAAACTCTACAACAGCATAGCCGCGTTTTTACAAAATTTGAGTCTGTTTTAATTGACGAATATATCGCGATACAAGGCAATACGGGGTATTATAAAGGACGAATATATGCGTAAAAAACTGCAAAAAAAGTTAATTAAAAAATAAAATAACCGTGTTTTACAAAACACCTAAAAACTTGGGAAGGCTACTATAAAGTTGCTGAAATATTAACTAGAATTTTGCCTAAAAAGAATAACCAATTAGCAGGTGCCGCTCATCCAAGTAACACAATTTAAGCACTTATATAAGATTGTGATGCAAAACCTCTAACAAAACAAAAACCATTTTTTATACAGTGGGTACGCAATGCCGACTTTTTTGCAGTAAGTTTTTTTTGGTCTATCATTCGAATAAAAAGTACCATCATGGTAAGCAAAACTTTTATAAAAATGTTTAACTAAAGCGTAAGCAATAAAAAAACCCAAAGAAAACAATATAGTTGCTACTAAACCGTAATAGATATGTGAGTTACTCATCCGTATTTTTTACCACGCTTTTTATCTCATATCGTTTATGTCTGAACGAATTTTGTGCGGCGTCCGTTAATATATTAGAGAAGTTGTTATAATTTTTGTATGAATCAATATGGTATTTTTTACAGCCAAAAACGACAATAATTATGAAATACAGGTAACTGCTAACCGATGATTTAAAACTGGTAAAATTATAATTACAATGCGAGAAATGGGTACGAACGTCGTATTTAAAAAGCAAGAAAATATAAGTATTTACTTATAAGCAAGTAATAATCATAAACGGATTTTTTGTAACCCATTAACAACAAAAAACTGAGTTATCTAGGATACGCAATTTTTTCTTGTTTATCCAAGGATTAATATACCGTATAACAGGTTAAATATCAATCTTTGTAGTACCAGCCATATACGAATGCGCTCGAATGCACAAGAATTCGCAACAGGAGGTTTTTACTGTATATTACAATAAGGCATGGATGGTGGCTCCGTCCAGACCAGAAAACGAAAAATGAAAATACGACGTGCATTGTGTGTTAAACTCGTTATGTTTTTTTAATATTGCATAATAAAAAACACACTGAAAACATGTTGGAACTTGTGGGTTAAGAATGCTAAATAAAAATAAAAGTACTGTGTAAACAGTTAGTAAACATATATAATAAAACAAGAAATAAGTCAAACTTTAAGCGTTACAATATTTTGTTTACTGTACTATAAACCTACAGTATAAAAAATCTTTATATGCATACTATTAACAATCATAATAACACTTGTAAGCAGGAGTGATAGCAAAAAACTAGTTTTGCGCATTTAAACCATTTTTACAGATTTATTGCCAACGCATAACCTTTAACAAGCCTTTAACACTACAAAATACAAAAAGCGGCAACGCAAATACGCTGGTAAAGACCAGTCGAGTTAACCGACGTGTTTAACATTCAAAATGTCTTTTTAGGCTACCTACTGTATTTTTTTCTTTATATGATAGAATTTTTAACATAAAACACAATTTAAAACTATTAAGTATATTTTTTACTATAAATACCACAAAAAATATAGTTTACTAAATTTTTTATTTTAAAATAAAAAAAGCAAGTTTTAACTTACAAGTTTTAGAAACAAAAACCGGACTCTCTATGTGGATATATAAAATTTTTTGTGTAAACTCATGTTTTTTTACTTTTTTACTTTTGATTACATGTTAGGGTTAGTAAAATTAGTTTTTTTCTATTAGTTTTTTTGTTTGCACATATCTCATCAGTGGGAAACTTTAGATGCGAAATTAAGTGTGATTTCTTGCATATGCAAGAAATATATAAATAAAAAACAAAAGAGACAAAAATAAAGAACCCTGCTTGTAAATGTAAAACAGGCGCTTCTATATTTACGGGGGGGGGGGGCTGATTAATTGGGTCCTAATCTAGGAAGTGGAAGAAGTAAAAAATGAAAGGTGGATAGATATAAAGTACTAAATAAACTCTCCCATTTATTTTAGTAATAATTTGGCACAATATTCTTTTTAGTCGACATATTTTCTAAAATAGAAACATCAAGTCTTAATATAACAAATGAAATATACAATTATATATATTTACCGCAAGTTAAATGAATATTAATAGTTTAAAGCGTGTTTTTTATACATTACCCATATTTTCCCACTCAATTTTTTCCTTAGAATAGGTTCATTTAAATCAGGGCCCCCGTAAGTAAAGAAGCGCCAAAAAATTTTGTGTTTGCAATAAACCAAATGCTATTGTTTAAGAATGGTAAAAAAAGTTTTTAGTCACGCTTTATAATTTTTTTTCAAATTTTCTTAAGATGGATGTACAAAAAAAAAGAAACATGCAACGATTGTCTTACGAAGAAATAGTCTGCAAAACAATCATTACGTGTCAAACCATGTTGATATCGTTTTTTGTATGTTTACTTGTGGTTTATTATTGCATATTTAAACTCATTTTAGAGGCTTTGTTTTTGTAAAAAAATACGGTAACGTTCTCTGAATCCGGCCGGTACGTATTATTTTAGCTGGAAATTGTACAGAACCCAATTTTAACGCCGGCACCAGTCACAATATAGTGAATTTTCTGCCGGAATCGAGGGTACACCCAACCCCAATTCTAACTAACGACAACTATTTTTTAAGCTTTTTTGTGTTTTTTAGAAACCATATGGTTATGAGAAAACAGCTAGTTTTTTGTATCGTCTTTGTATTCCACAACTCTTTAAATTTTAGTTTGTCTATATACAAGCGTGCTAAAATGCTTTATACAACAGTAAAAGGCAATTCGGTGTTTGTTGTATTGCTATCAAAGCTTGCAGTTTGTATTTTCCTATATCATTTTGTTTTTTTAGGAAGAAAACAAAAACACTTGTTATAAAAAAAATACTACTATGTTTTGTACAACATGATACTCCTGTAATCAAGCAGTAAGGAGCATAAAAACTGCCATTATAGATTCATCGTTGTTTGCAATATACAAAGGTTCGAATCTGTTCACCCCATTCATTGTTGGCGCATTAATAAAACTACCTGCTTTTTGTAACACATTAGTGCGAAATAGCACAATTTAAAAGCAAAACACTTTGACTGCAAATTTTCTATTATTATATATAACGGTCTAATGATACTACTAACCCGTTTTTCTAATTGTATAGTTAGACCTCTTAATTCAAATACTTTTTTGGTTAGTCAAATTACTACTTCATTTTTTGACAATTCCCCGTATGCCTATTTTCTGCCGACAACAACATTTATTCTTTTTATGCACAGTATGCTTTTTAAAAAAAAATCCACCCCCCCCCTCTTATTAAGCAAAATTTAAGATCTTACCTTGCCTAAGCCACTTCGTTGTTTGACTTTACCGTATAACCTAACACACAAAATAAAACAACTTTCATTGTATTAAATACGCGGCCGAGCTTGAAAATCTCTAGATGGGAACGTGATACCTATCAGTCAAATAAAAAAAAGTATGAAAATCTATATAAGAAAAAAAAATATGCACTACAACATTACAATATTTTAAATAAATTTTGTTGAGGTTTTTGTAATGGCAGAAAAAACGATCAGATTTTTGATGTAATTCTACCTTTTTTTAAAACAAAAAATAAAGCATGCTAAAGTTATATCAAAATGTGTGAGCATTTTAAATGGTATTTACTGCAGCCTGTAATTCATATTGTCGGTTCTTACAATTTTACATGGTATTTTGCACCAATAAAAACAAACGGTAGCAGAAATATTGCGTAACAACTATTTTTGTTACCGTAAAAATGCGGTTTCCAATTTGCAATCTAGGAATACAGCATTATTCGCATAATTTGATATTTTTAAAAAAAGCGTGTCTTTTCGATCGTTTTACATACTACAAAACCACCTTATACTAGCCTTTGTAGCGCTGGTTTTTGTTTTTTTTTTGTAAAACACTTATAGCATTTTAGTTTTTTAGGAGCAGATTCGCACAAAAAACATGCCTGCTAGTAAAAAACATCTTCTTTGCTGTTTTCATGTTTGATAATAGAATAAGAAAAAATACTAGCGTTTTTACTATAATAGCAAACATATTTGTGGCAAAATCAGGTAAGTTAAATATATAGAAAATACGTTAAGTATACAAAAGAACAGTAATAATAGACAATAGGCATGTCCCCCTTTGTACGTATTTATCATTCAGGTATATTTATACAGTAGTGTCTTATATAGAGAAACAGGTTATTTATATATAATAATCTGAACATTCGAATTTATTATCTAAGGCATTTTATTGTCCTGCCAGCAAATCCTTGCCAGTATTTATTCGTATAAGGTTTTTTGTAAAATTTATACATAGTTATACCGACTTTATTATTTTATATATTGTAAAAAATATATATATATTGTAAATCCCGAACAGTTAAATATCTTCAAATGCGTAAATATTCTATTGCCTACTATATACAAACATAAAAACGATTAAAAAACAGTCAAAAAAGCATTATAGTAAAAAAAAAGAAAATTGAGACTTGAAGTATTATTTTTGGTGTTTATGTTTTATCAATTAGATTTAAGTCTCATAAACAACAAATTTTTAGTAATATGAAGTTTATATAGTTTTATAAAGGCACATGTTTAAAAAAAAGTAGTATAGTGCATCTACATATTGAATGTGCGCGATTTTTGTACACGGGTGGTAACGACAACACAAAATAATTAGAGATATTTATGCTAGGTATTATAACAGTGACTGTGCAGAACAACGTTATTGTAATATAAAAATACCCTGCGCAGTAAAACTCATCGAGATTGAAGAAATCTATTCTTTTGCACAAAAACAACTGCTGCTGTATACAAAAAAGACACGCCATCAATAAAAAAAAATACTTTGAGCAGAAGTATTTATAGTGAATTTTTTTAAAAAAATAAACCTGCACGGTTAGCCCGTAACCCGCAAATCCAGGCCGTAATTATTTTTTTTCACACTTGGTGACCATTAAACTTGCAAAAATTGCATAACCTGCATTACCTGCTTGCCCTTGACTTGTATATTACAACCATTTATACATACTGTATAAATTTGTAGTGCAAAAATAAGAAAAAAACTATGCCAAATGCATGTTTCTAAGCAGTAGATTTTTTCAATTATATTTTGACTGCAATGATACTAAAAAGTAATACATAACGCATATACTTTGTGTTTTTTTATAATTTATGTTATATGCGCAAAAGTAAGAATTGTTCGTTCTTTTCCTAACAGATAATGTTCCAAAAAAAATATCAGACCCTTTTAAAAAGTTAGAATAAAAATTAAAAATCGTTTTTTTTTTTTGTTGTTGCTAGGAATTTTACTGTTTAAAAAAACTTTTTTGGTTCAACAAAAAAGGCTGTAGCGAAAATGCACAAATGTGTTTTTGCAACTATCCAAGATTTTTTTTTCAGTTTTTTATTGTTGTTTTTATGCTCAAAGTTTACGTAAAAAACATGATATTTTTAACGATGTACTGTTTAATACAATTATCTTGTAATTATGTACACAAAAAAATGTTACGTCACGTTAAACTACGCACTCTTTATTGCCGTCTTGCAACCCCTTAGGTTGTTAGTAGGCTGTATTGGTTGTAATTTTTATGTAGCTAGTAAAAGAATGTAGCATTATACATTTCAGTGCAATATTATACGCACATTTCATAAGTATAGTTATATTAACGTGCGTTGTTTCAAGGTTGATTTTTTCATGTCGACAAAAAATGGATTTTTTCTTCTAAAAAATGGCTGTATAAAATATGAAAAAATGCGTTTACTTATTGACAAAAAAAATAGCAAAATACACAAATTTTTGGTTAAGATTTTTCAAAAATAAAAAATTAAGTAGATCAATAAAAAGATGAACACGACATCGATAGTTCGAGGCACCCCGAAAAAAAGTACAACTCGCGTTGACCCGCGGGTTGGGTCGAGTTGCGAGCAGGTTGCGGTTTTCTATAGTTTTTACTATGATGTCAATAAGCTTGGCCGGAATGTGTCAGTAAACAAAGATTAATGCCAATAAGTCTTTGATTAAACAATTGACTTAAGTTTAAAATTATTTTACATAGCAAAAATGTGGTAAGTTAAAAAAGCTGCCAAGTAGTATTTTTGAGTTTCAATGGGCAAAAATGCCATATGATTGTTCTCTGATTGCGTTGGCCAATAAAACTGTGTAATCAAAGTAACATAAAATATATAATTTTATGCAATTCCTATATATTAAATTAAAAGTATTGACCATATTAAGAGAAAACGCAACTTCTACAATAACACCGCACGATTCGATAAAGCAAAAAACAGAATGGGTGCATGCACACAAATTAACGCAATATTGTAAATTATAAGTTACATGGTTTTTAATTGAAATATATTTGGTATGAAATCACAAATTTACATTTTAATTTGAGATGACATTAACACAGTCAATAGCATACAAAACAGCTAAAAAATTATTGCCGGCCTTAAAAGGCACGTAAAATTTACTAAAAAAAGCTAGTAAATCATCAAGAAATTACAATTTTTGTATATGATTATAGCTATTTATCTTAAACGTCTCGTTCTTAAATACACCGTGTGTTACAGATGACTATATCAAGAAGTTTGTTATCATAGAAACAGAATTTTCATGCAAATACGTGTTGAAAATACACCGAGAAGCATTATGTACTTAAACCTATATTAAAATATGTCTGCTTTGCAGATTTATTTTATTAAAGTGAAGTTTGAATATAAGTTTTTATACAAATAATATCAGTGTTTTGCCTAGCACTATACACATAAATTATTTTAAGACCATAGTACGCATTAGTTTTTTATATCAAATTTACATACGTATAGTTTGCATTGTATTCATATCATCTTTTAAAAACGTATTTTTTTTAAAGCGCAATTTTTGACGCAAAAGCTTTATATTTTATTACATTATTGCATTACATTACTTTGCAAAAAAAGGGTATAGTAATTAATTAAAATAAATTTTTTTTACGTAGTAAAGTATCAGTGTAGACAAAATTGAAAACTTATTAAAAATATTATACTTTATTTTTGCTATTGACTATTTATATTAAGTAATAAAAAAGTAAAAACACATTAAATTACATTTTTTTTATTGGTTTCTGTCGCAAATATCAACAATTTTGTTAAAAAATACTATGATAAAAATTATTTCATTTCTGTAACCAAGAATTTTGATTAATCAATTTTAAAAAAATTCTTAACTTTTTATAAAAGTAAATAATGGTCACGCTTTTGCGCTATCATTTTTTAGATGAAAGATAAATTTAAGAATTGTGCAAAAAAAATGTTTCTTTTTTATTTTCAAGAGCTTTTTACATAGTCCGTTTGTAGTTTCTTGTTAAAAGCTTGGTTTGATTGCGCAAAAGATTTTTGATCAGAGTTTTGTACGAAAAGCACAATTTATGCTTTTTTTGCACAACAAGTTTGAAGGGCAAATGCAAAAGATTAAAAAATATAATGCAGAACTTATATTTTGCTTTACTGGTATAGAAACCAAAGTCACATGAAAAAAGGCGCGTTTTTATATATAACTTTAGCATTCATGTGCACGGTATAATATGTCACAGAAAAGCAAGGTCGAAAAACTTTTTTTATTTGAAAGGTTTAAATAATTGAAACATTATGCACTAGTGTTATATATTTATATTTTTTACTTAAGGCATAACATAAAACGTTTTTTAACATTTAATAGATCGCATTTGATTATTATAAAAAAAAAAAATTACGGAAAACTAACGGAAAAACAATCAAATTTTATATGTTACACTTATTTTGTAAGAATTCGTTATTTTTATATTGTTAGATATTCTCAATAAAAGCACTTTAGTGCAAATATTTGCGTTTACATTTAATTTTTTACTGAAACCATAGTGGAAGCGTTTTTTCATAAATATGGGAAACTAATAAATCAATTTTTCGCTATTTTAAATGAGCTAATGTTGTTGTAAACTATACTAATGCAATTAAAAGTACAAAACGACACACCGATAATATCATGTATATGTTCTGGTACAGTTTTTGGGCATTATACAGTGGAAGCTTTTTGTCGTTGTTTTTAAGATATTAAAAATAAAATATAATAACAGGAGATTTATTTTTTATAATGGCAATTTTGCAAAAATTTTAGGGCGTTATTTTTTCGCTGTTTTGAAAAAAGTTTTTGACTAAAAACGTTTTCATACAAAAAAAACCTGTGTATTTTTCGAAAAACGTGTTAAAAAAAAACGTTTTTTAGAAATCGTGTATTTATAAAAAAACGTTTTTTTTCAAAAACGCTTTTTAGTATGGTTCGTGAATTTCTACAAGTGTACTTTATTAAAACTGTTTTTAAAAAAACTTTTTTGTAATACGTGTACTTTGCAATTATTTGAAAAACAGTTTTTAAAAACGTTTTTTATACGTACTTCATCATACAACAGAAAATCCAAAAATCAATAAGCTCGTTAAAAATCGTCATAGTTTTATAAATCAAGTATCTATTTAAAGATATACTTAGCTATGTATCTCTTTATCATATTTTTTTTATTGTATTGAAACATTATATTTGTTATATCCATTTTTTTTTTATTCTTATAAAAATATGATAAGCATGATTATACTGATACACGTATTACGCAGACCTTTAATAAAGTTATATGAGCGCATAGCAATATACAGTTGACGATAAAATTTACCATGATTATAAATAAGAATAACATAACAATTTTCTAGCAAGGTTTTACATCTACTACATCCTACATGTTTATTTAAATGACCTGTTCTATTCTGTACGGATCACTGTATATTAAGCCTTATACCGTGTCACTTTTGTAATGTCCCATGGTAATTTCCCAGACCAAAATTTTATCAGATTATAACATTTCACATTTAAAAAAAATTCCTATAAAAATTTATCTATTTAAAAAATTTATGTTGAAAAATTTCCTAATAAAACAGTTATGAGTGCAAAAATTTTTTCATAGAAAATTTTTAGATAAAAAAATTTTATCAAAAATACTATTTTCAAAATTTTATCGATTAGAAAATTTTCATTAAAAAGATTTCTTTTTAATAATCCTAAAAAAAATTCCGATATCGAAATATGTAAAAATTTAGAACAAAATCGAGTGCTAAATTCTTTTGTTTAAAAATTACACCGCGAAAAAATTTACAATAAAAGTATTTTACAAAATTTTTTTATTAAAGTTTTTTTAATATTTGTAAGAGAATTTTTTTGTGAATTTTTTTTA
>JAQFYM010006273.1:0-11942 GCA_034694785.1 Agrenia bidenticulata
AGATTTTTTAGGATATAAATCAAGTTTTACGCCATATTTTTTAATAAACACTGACTAGTTCTGGTCACAAAAAAATTCTGGCTACGCCACTGGGTGTACCCAAGAACAATTGATAAAAGGGAAAAAGTATGTACGACATGGCCTTATGTACCATTTCTACTAATTAAGTGTCAAAATAAGGGAGCAGACATAAAAAAAATTTTGCTTGTATAAAAACATACAAACATATTTATAATAAATATTTTGTAGTTTTTGCTGTTATATACATATGTTTTTTACCTCTAAGTGCAGATAATACGCATTTTTTGTAACCAAATAACTGAGTCTAAAACGTCAAAAGTAAAAAGAAAATATGTTAGTCATTTTTAACTTTTTTTGATATTGACCTAATTATCGGCATTACCAGCTATTGAATACTTTAAAAAAATATGTTTACAAACAGATGAATTTTATGATTATGTAATGTTAATTTTACACACAAAACAAAGTATATTTTTTTCTATTTTAAAATCAAAAATAAAAATCAAACTATGCTTTAAAACTTTTTTTGACGTAATCAAAAACAAAAAAAAATTAAAAATGCAAAACATCCCGTGTACGAGATGATTTTTTTGTTTAGCGTATTTGCTTATAGATATTGAAAAGAAAGTAGACAACCATGGTAAAATATCGCCAAAAAAAAACATGCAAAAACATTATAAACATGTTTTAAAGCAAATTTGACAATTTTGGGCGTATTTTGCAAACAAAAAACATAAAAACCCGCAAATCCTAGTAAGAGTAAATATCTGGTATTAATCTGGCAATGTCATTCTGTTAATTTTTGTGCACTCCAACGAAAAAATGTTACACGTAAATCGATGTGTATTTTTCTAATTGAAAACGCAAACATTATTTTATATTTAACCTAATTTCTTGTATGATATTTTTTCCAAAAAAACATGATTAATTTATGGTTTCTTTTTTGCAATGCAATTTTTTGCATTTGTTAGGTACACATCATAAATTTTAGTACAAAATCTTGTTTAAATACTATGTGTTTGTATTTTTTTTATATTCGTAAGTCTATGGATGTATATGTAATTCTTACTGCGACAAATTGTTTTTATTTGTGTCTTATTGTATGTTTTATTGTTTAAGTTGATGTTTTTTAATTATTAAAAACATTTTACATGTAGTTTTTTTTTTTTTTGCATTGCTTATTCTCATAGAAGAAAAAATCAGATTAAAATTAAAAAATATGAAAATTCTGAATCGCACAATTAAAGTTAATATTTACTAAGCCTGCAGGTGGTTTTTGTCTCACATTTTTTTTGCATATTACCTTAGTATGATTTTCCCATGCTAATTTGAAATTTTTTAGCAAATATCGCGCAGTTTTCCGATTATTTGAACATGTACATAAAAATATGATCTAAGCCAGGTTTTCCTTTTATTGAACTTATGATCATTTTTGAACATTTTACCTATATATTGTTTAAAAATGACACATGATTAAGTTGAAAAAAATCAAGCCTTGGGTAGACGAACAAGCAGGTAAAATATCTCGGGATAGAATATGATGATATATTAAATCGTTTGAGAAAGTTATATTTGTAAAGTAAAATTGTCGGAAGTCGAATCACCTATATAATCTTGCATGGCCATATATAATATCAATAAGATGGAAATGGTGGAATGATTTTGTATGATAAAATATATAAGAAATAATAGAAAGGAGGTGTATGAAAGATCTTATGGACACAGTTGATCGCTTTGTAGTACAGATATTTTGCTGCATTTCGGGCCATTAGTAAGCTGTTAAAAAAAAAAAAAAAAATGAAACGTTTTGCTTTGTTTAGAAATCAGTAACTGTTTATTTTAAATTTATTCCAACAATTCGTAAGTAGGAATTGTTAAACTTGAGAAATATTTATATACACATTCTTACATTGAACATTTTTTTGATTTTATTTCTAGGGGTCAAAAAAAAGTTTAGAAAAAGGAAACCCTGATCGCGGCATCATATGAGTAGCCGAGAGATTGTTTCGTTCGCGGTATTCATTATAAAATAGATCTGGATAGCAAAAAATTTACATTTTTTTAATGTATAACTTTTTCCTCTTTAAAAATTGATTAAATTTGCTAAATTCGGGTTTATTAAAAAAATAACGTCACAACAAAAGACCCATTTTATTTACGGTTGAAAAAAATACTTAGATGGGTGTCTGACGCCCGTGAACTTCCTGTGTCAATAAACTTGCTGGGCATCTAAAACTGCTTTTTGAAAGTGGTTTTCAGCTTAAAATACATGATTTAAATAAAAGAATATAAATTATTAATAGATATTAAGGGCTAAGTCCACTTTTTCTACAACTGCTAAGTTATTTTTCAAATCAGGCTACAAAGTTAAGCACTGCTATTCATTTAAGCTGTGCTAATTTTCGTTTTGTTTCAATCTATATATTTTTAAGCAGTGCTAAGTTTTATGTGCTTAAAATCTAGAATCTGAAGAGATCTGCTAACTTTTTAGCACTGCTAAAAAATATAACTGCATAGAAATTAACACTGTTAGAAAAAGTTATAATATCTCTTAGTTTTGTATAAACTTATTACAAAACACTTGTAAAAAATACAAATCTTAATTGTTACTGCACTATTTAGCGTAAACAATCCCTTTTGCAAACATCGCAACTAACTTCAAAAAAAGGAATTCCAAAAAGTTTAAAATACATATAGTTTTGCCTAGTAAGATACAAGTAGACGTTGCTTTGACACATCTTTTATTATATTTGTCCTTTTTTTACAATATGTACCATAAGAAAAGCGATAATTTTTTTAATAAGTTTTTATTTTTTGTTTGGAACAATGTTTTCTTATTATCCTCGTATTTTTATTGGTAGTTATAGTAAAACTTATTAAGTAAATTTATGTACAAACATAGGTGTTTGTATGTATTTATCAGGCGTGTTGAAAACCTTTTAATTTTTTTTTTGTAAGACTTTGGCCTGGTCTACAAATAAATAAAAAAATCACTTGCGAAAGGATTAATCAGTACACAAAAAGAAAATTTTTACAGATGTCACTGGGGATTACATGTACAAATTTCATTTCATATAATACGGGTTAAACTAACATTAGCTATAAATCATTATTTACGCTTTTTTCAACATTCATACAGATATAAAATAGTGTTTATATAAAAAATTAGTTTTAATGCCTTTGTTGCCAAAGTGTACAGAAAGAGGCTTAAAATACAAAATAAAATAGAAAAATATATAATGTAATATAATATTATATAGACTGTGTAAAAATCATTTTATTAAATAGATTTTCTATATAATTTTATGCAATTTTTTTCCTTAAAGTTTTTGAGGGTAAAAAATAGATGCAAAATATTTTTAGAAACAATTAAAGACAAAAACCAGCGTCTTTTAGTATTTATCCTTACCCTGTCTCATTTTTTGTGCATTATAAAACAACCCATATAAATATTTGTCAATATTAAAAAAAAATCTAGCACAACACTTTGCTTAAAAAATAATCTACTAATGTGAATTTCGTGTCCAAAGCGTTGAGCGGTTCCAGTTTTTTTAAGTAATGAATTTTATTTTTTAGGCTGAAAAAAAAGGCAAAAGTGTTACATTAAAACAACAAAAGAGAAACTCCATGTTTTATTTTGCAGCTGTATTTTTTGTTACTATTCTAGTACTGTATAAACTTTAGTTCTACAAAAAAATATATACGGTTTAGTATACAGCAAAATATCAAGTTTACAATTTTTAAGGCTAGCTTATATTTATATATAAGTTTAAGCATAATTTGCTTTTCTCTGTTTGTTGGAGATCAATTTATTTGTAAAAAGACTATCGAAATTCCGAATTCAATGTGGTTTAAAAAGACTAAAAAAATTCTTTGGAACATATTTTGTCTGTATAAAACATTTATTTATAAAAAAAAAAACACAAAAATGCAAGTTTTGTGTGTGTGACCTATTTTCAAGCTGTTGAACACGTACTAAGTGCAAATGGAGTCGCATAATCCGCAAGCAATAGGTATTTTATAGGTGGGAAGTAAATTGTTAAATAATTATAAAGTATGGAAAAATCATAATACTTATCGGTAAATTAAGTAAATGTTTTTTGAAACACAATAACAACGGCATTATATTTTAGATGCGTATGATATATCATCTTTGTTTTTGATTGAGGTTTTTATTGGATTTTCATTCCCCTTTGGAAGTATTAAACAAAAACTTATAGTGTTCTATATATTTGCGTATGATTAACTAATGATACAAAATTTTACTGTAAAAATATCTTGGCTACAATTTTTCGGGTTAGAATTCTAAAAATAAATAATAAAAAAAAATAGCACACAAGCGTCTTTAATATTTTTAAAAAAAATTGAATCACATTTTTTAAATACTAATTTAACTTGGTAAAAACTCACATACTCGCAAAACTTTTTTGATAAAAATGTAAATCAGTAGGGTTCTTTTGATTGAAAATATAAGAACCTTTATTATTCAATCTTAGGCAAAAAATTACGTGTTAATTGTTTTAGTAATTAATTTTTGTATACATACTGATGAAAAATTATAGCGCCGACTTTTGTTAACTTTTAAGTTTATTTTCTGCCATGTTTGTACAGTTTTATGGAAAAATTTTTGCTCTTAATACATTATAATTTAAATTTTTTGTTTGTAGTTACAAATAGTATTTATTTATTATTTTAAATGCTTAATAATTGTTTTCCGCTACAAATCTCGGTCAAATGCTTCAATAATATTTTTCTTTGCCATAACAGAAATCCAATATAAGCACAATACCGTACAATTTTATGCATCTTTTTGTTTTAAAAAACCATTTTTTTTTAGTGAAAGTTTTACACTTTATCTTATTATGCTGTTTAAAAATTCCTTGGCTTCATTAGTTATATCACAGTCAAGAGGATCGTAACACTCAATCGTAAAGGTGCACAAATCAACATAAAATGTTACCCAATGGCAATTTCTTACATCTCAAACAACGTAAAATCTGTTTCCGATAGCGCCTTTTTTTCTGCGGCAAGCTAACTTGGTAATTTTTTTTTACGATATATTGCAGCTCCTGTATCGTATTTGTGTCTAAGTGGCTTAAAGTTGTGTCTTTTCTACATATTGCAGCATATTCAGTTATACCTACATCTTCAAGCCACATTTTAGGGCTTAAGCTTTTACAGTCTACACCCCATATATTTATTTTTTAAAAGATTTTTCTTGATATCTAACACTTTGCTTTTTCGGCTGTTGTTTAAAACCTCATGCTTATTTTCAACGCAGTCTGTTCTACGTCTAAAGCGTTTTTTGCTTTTGCAGCTTCTCGTCACATATAAAAAAGGCAGAATCGGTACTTGTTTTTAAGCGCGATCCACTAAATAATTGCTTTCTTAACTTTTTATTTTTATATTAAATTCTATATGTGTTATTTTGAAAAACAGCGACGATTAATATACCGTTTAAATATATTTTTTAATTAACCTCCCATTCTATGTATTTTGGCTACATTGAGTAACAAAACCTTGTCACCTTCGTTAAAAAAAACAAATTCATGTTTGCCATTATATCGAAGCTTCTGTTTTATTTGTTTCGCCGATTTATTTTCCAAAGCTACTTTTTCATTTTTTCTGACTGTTTGGCTAATTTCTTTTTAACAGCCGCACATAAAATGTTAGCAGCTGGTATCACTAGTTCAGTAGGTAGAATGGGAGCTCTTCCATACAGTAAAAAAACGGGTAATGTGTTTTAGATGTTTCTATACTTGTTCTATTTGCAAAAAAACGGGCAGTAAAGTATCATCTTTATCATTTTGTCGTATATTGACATGTTTTTCGAGCATTTGACATATAGTTTGGTTTGCTCTTTCCGTCAAACCGTTGGTTTGTGGGCGATACGCACTTAAAACTTACTTTTTTATGCCTATTAAGAGTAAAAAATTACACATTAACGCATTGCAAAAGTCTTTATCCTGATCTGATAACATTATTTTGAAAATACCATCACGGCAAATAATATTTAGATAAATAATTTTAGCTTTAGATTCTGCATTTTGCTACGAGGTGGAAATGCTATAACCTACGTAGTTAAATACTCAGTAACTACTAACATTTATTTGTGCCCATTTTTAGTTATGGGTAATATTTAATAAGATCGATACCTATTCTTTCAAGTGTACTTTCAATTTTTATCGGGTGCAAAGAGGTTGGATTTTTTATATAGGTTTACTGATTACGCAAGGAATGCAGTTGTCTATGTATTTGCGCACATCTTCAAACATTCCTGCCCACCAAAATTTTTCGGAAATTTTTTTATATGTTTTTGCTATTCCTAAATGACCTGAAAACAAAGGAATCGTGATTTATAAACAAGATTTTATCTACGCTTTCTGTTGTAATGACTCTTTTACTTTATTATCCCAACAATAAAAGAATATATTGTTTAAAATCTAAAATTTATTTACCTTTCTACAAAGTTGTTGATATTGAGACTTCGTAAAACCTTCTGGCCTTTTTTTGTATGTAAATAGTTCTAAATTGTATTATACTCATCTTACCATTTGAAGTAAATTAATTTTTTCTAAAAAATATTTGATTATCTGTTTAATTTATATATTTTATATCGACAGTAAAATATAAGATTTTGATTTTTGTTTCATACGCGTAATAATTCTTTAGTTATGTCATGTTACTATATTTTTTTCAATGGGGCATAAATTCTGTCGAAATAAACACACCCGATTGTACTTGTGTATAAAATAAACAATAAATATTTTTTTAGAAAATTCTATCACATAAAAAACAATATACGATTTGTGCAAAGATTACAGTATAACTTATTTCTTATTTTCTCGCATCAATGCATTTTAATGGCATCAATTGAGCGAGTATTCAAGCCTTTATGTACCCTACAAACATATCAGGCTAAAATATTTTTATTCCTATATATGGTCATATTATTATGGCGATAATAAGAAAAAAAAACCATGATTGTTTATAAACAAAAATACATCTGTATAAAACAAACAAAAAAAATTACGATCATGGTACTACTTGCCAACCCCCTAACACACATGTTTCACATGTATCTGTTAGAGCACTACATTTTTCAATCAATTATGGCACAATAACGTCTTTTGAAACTTTCTTAAATAGCTTTTTTTTCGGTTTTAGAACGTGTAATGATTGGATTTCGGGAAGTCGTAACATAAGTCTTTCGGATTGCACAGAGTGCATAACCGCTAGATCTGTCAGACGAGATTTATAAATATTGATCTCATAATATGGGGGCGTAAATGTGATTTTATAATTTGCATATTTTAAATTTCTATATTTTGATCTAGTCATAATTTTTAATAAATTCTGGACTATCAGCCTAGGATTGACTTGGTTTCTTCTTTCGTCTAATACCTTAATAATTTAGTTTATTTTCATGTTAGTTAAAAATTGCTGTTTACAAATAAATAACATATTGACCAACAGGGGGTTCGAATATGGTATGGCTATTTTATGGGATATGCTTTTCAAACTTTCTCCCGATTATGGCCATTAGGTCAAATATGGTAATTCCCGAAAATATGTATATAGAGCATGCTAAAATGGTTAATATATAAATTAGATAATTTAAATTGTTGAATGTATTTATTTACCGTCTAAATTTAATTTATTTATTTACTTTTATACACATGTAAATCAGGGATACAAATATGGTATGGATGTATAGGCGGATTTTTTTGTCCGCCATAATGGCCATTATCGCAAATATAGTAAAAAATTGAGCATATAAAATAAAGCACAATAAGTATCTTGGAGCACGTATGGCTGTATAAATCATCTAAAAAATGACATTTTGTAATATAAAAAGTGAGCCCTATTCTAAATGTATTTTTCTATGTTTTGAACGAAATTCACTTGCATGATTTTTCTTTTCTATGATTATTACTGTGAAAAACTAAAAACTGTTTCAATATTAAAGATTGTTCAGGTTTTAAGAAAAATAACAAAATAAATTGTTTTTATTTTCAAAAATCATTAATATATATTCTAAACAATTTTTAAAAATGTTTTATGTCCTATACAAATAATGAAGCTACAAAAGGTAAAAATATCGCAAAAACACAATCTACATTTTGTAAAATATATGAAAAAATATGACAATTCATTTTCCCCCATAATGGCCATACCATATATCGTCACTATGGCAGGTGTGCCATTACGGGTTCGGTCACCTTGGTATAAATAAGAAACTGTTTGCTTTAAATATGTCACTGTAAAAGTAAAAAGCAGTGTTACATTAACAATATATATTGTTAGAGAACAATAAAAATATATTGTAGTGTCATTTTAATGTTGTAAAACAATAGAAATATATTGTAGTGTCAATATATTTTTTTTTGATGCCTGGTATAAGATATTTTTTGTGGGCTTTAAATATTCAAGGTCTTTTTAAACTAATAAAAATAACCGTAAACGTTTTATAAGTTAAGAAAAATATCCTCCGAACATATTATCGTTTTTTTGCTTTTGTAAAATAAGAAAAAAATGCATAGAAAGCAGAATCTCAAAGTAGTGGATAATCTTGTATTCTTTTTTTTGCAATATAAATAAAATATTAAAAGTGGAAACAAGTTTCGGTTAGTTATATCTTAATAATAGATGCATGTCTGTCTACATATTCAGAAAATGCAATTATAAAATACACGAAATTCTTCGAGACATATTTTTTTTTTGCTAGAAAAATGCAGATTATAGCATTTTTGTGTTGTACATCTTTTTATTTAATAAATATTTTTTAGTAAAAAAAGCATGCACTCGATCATTTTTGTAAAAAATGCACTTTTTGTTGCAAAAATATTAGGTTAATCTGCTAGAAATCGCTACAAGCTAAAAAATTGTACAAAATGATTATTTAAGACCAAATAATCGTCCAAAAAATCATTTAAATACTAATAAAATAGTCGAAAAAAAGAATCGAATAGATGTTTGCGTGTTGTAAAAATAAAAATAGATACATAACAATCATGTTAAACTACCACCACATTTCTTCGCTCATTTCTATAAACAGTAATACAAGAAAATGTGTTTTAATAAGTTTATTTGTTCATACTATATTTTTTCCGTCTATGCATCATAAAATAAACCTTTTTATCTTTGTGCATATTTATACACTGAAAATGGCATCTTATATACACAACACAGTATCTTTAGCCTAAGTATATAAACAATGTAATTACCTATTTTAGCTACATGTGTAAAAAATTGTATTCGCGCATTAAAAAAATATTGAATTACAATTTAGACAAATATATGCATTAGATTAGCATATTTGCACTGCGAAATGTGTATATGCATGTCTTTGGAGCTTTTACAAACAAAAAACACATGAAAATAAAAAATATTTAATTCAGTTCAAAAAAAAAAAAATCGGTGTACAATTTAATGCAGATCTTATTCATATACATGCAATTTTAAAAAACAAAAATTCAATATATACAAGAACAGTGTAGTGACATATTTTACTTTGGGCACGGATGGGTTTCAATTAGAAAAGTTTCTATCAATAAAAATATAGGTTTTGCTTATCTACTTCTTATTTTTTGGTACGTAAAACATGAGGCATTTCGCACATTTTAGATTTTAGGTTTTAATATCTCTAATAATGCGGCCATATCATAATGAAAACCTTACAGTTGTATATTCATATAAAAAATACGAAAATATATGTTTATACAGTTCATTGACATAGGTAATTTGAATCGTACCACGGTAAAAATTACCTTGATAAATTTTATTCCAGTGTAGTTATTTGAATACTTAGTTAAATTAATTGCCTTTTTCATAGTTAAATAATTTGTGTTTGTACAAATATCGTAGACGAGCATTTTTGTTTGTTTAAAAACGCCTAAAAAACAACAAGAAAACAATTTTATAAAAGATAATCTCTAACGGATATATATCGTTTTCTAAAGTAAACGCATTCATATCTAGAACAGCATATTTTATAAACATGTAATTTTTATAATACATAAGTGACCAGCATTGCAGCTTTTTGCACAAAACTTTATCACTTACTTTTTTTTCTATGCATTAAATCCTTTAATACAGGAAACGCATCGATACTCTAAAAAGACTTAGTTAGTAAAATTTCAAAATTATTTTCTATGTAGGAGTTCTTTGAAAGATTTTATTTTGATAAGGGCACACATATATGTAAAAATGCACAAAATTTATATATATTGTATATTTATTTTGTATGCGAGTTTTAGCATGCATATTAAACATTTATAATTGGAATAGTAAATATTTTGCTTAACAATAGTCTTTAAAAAGCAAAACTGATGATTGTTTCTACAATGAGATAAATTAACAGAATACGTTGTTCGTATTATCAATAAAATATTGGTAATATAGAAATGAGTTATCATACAGTGTCTTTTTGGAATAAAGCAACGCGAGATTTTTTTTTGTGTCTAACAGCAGGTAGTACTTTGCTCTGAACTATCTTGAAGTTATTGTTTAAAAGTGTCTTTTTTTTGAGATTGATTCTCTGTATAAAACGGTAGTTATTTACAGAATACAATCATTTTTTTATTCTTATTTCTCCGTTTATAAAACTTATTGATGTTTTAAGTGTAACAAACATATGTTATAGTTACCTGAAAAAATTACTAAGTTTTTTGTTTTTAGGGTTGCAAAAGAATATGTCGGCTAAATATTCGCATGTAAATACTACTTACTTTCTCTAAATAATTTTATACAAAAAAAAACAATATGTTAACTTTCTATATTTTATATTTCGAGTATTCTAATAATTATATTTCATGTGGTTGTAAAATTTTTTGGTTTTTTAAGAAACAAACATACATAACATATTATTTATCTCATATGCCAATTTAAACAATTAATTATATGTTTTATGCTATATAAAAACGTTTTTATTTCTTTTCCAACTTTTTAAAATTGAACCAATCAAATCCCGTTTTCTTATCTATTGGGCAGCAAACTACAACAGTTGTATTTTGCTTCTTCTGTTGTATTTTGCTATGCTTGAAAAGCATATTAAACAATAAAAAACAACATTTAAATACAAAATGTGCAAAATTATATGATGTAGATGCAGCAATTATTCTATTTAATATTAAAATGCTTTGTTGGCATTTTTGGTCGTTTTTTTGTTTTTTTTTTAAATAAAAAATTGCAATAAACTTGCGTATTTTGTACACGCAACGGTGATTTTGTACATGGAATTAATTATAGTGGCATTTTTTGCGACTTTTGAGAAAATCGGTTTTATTTTGTCTTTTAAGGAAATAAAAGAAGACTGAAAAAAATAGAAATCTTAGAAACATATTATTAATCGCCGTTATTACTTTGTAATACGTTATATCGTTTATTTTATTATGTTTTTATGTACGTTAGCAAAATACAAAAGGGGCTGAAAAAAAACGGGTAGCAAAATACAACAGTACACCAAAACTTATTGTTTCTGACCCCTTTTTATACTAAGTAATTTGGTCTAAACTTTTTAAAGGGTTAAGAGCCCTTTATTTTTCTTATATCTTAGTGTAAAGCCCAATTTTGTAAAATTATTTTGACCGCGTTTTTGCGTAGAAAAGATCCCAACTGAAAGATAAATTTTTAGGTTTGAGTGATGCTCTTTTCATACTTGCTGTATCTTGTCTTATGCATATATAGAAAACGTAATCTGTATTAATATAAGTGATTTTGATAGTTTTAAATTGGAGTAAGTATTTAACTAAGAATTGTAGTTATCAATTTGCTTTTAACACTAGTCCAGGTCTGTTTATGTAAAAATAAAATTTTGCAAAAAAAACAACAATTTACATATAATTCATTTCATATACATGCACTTTGTACAGGTAAATGGATATATATAAATAAAAAAGTGAAAAAAAATTATAATTTGG
>JAQFYM010006274.1:0-11940 GCA_034694785.1 Agrenia bidenticulata
TCTTTGAAGACGTCTTTAAATCTGTCTTTGAAGACGTCTTTAAATCTGTCTTTGAAGACGTCTTTAAATCTGTCTTTGAAGACGTCTTTAAATCTGTCTTTGAAGACGTCTTTAAATCTGTCTTTGAAGACGTCTTTAAATCTGTCTTTGAAGACGTCTTTAAATCTGTCTTTGAAGACGTCTTTAAATCTGTCTTTAAATCTGTCTTTAAATACGTCTTTAAATCTGTCTTTAAATCTGTCTCTCAAGACGTCTTTAAATCTGTCTTTAAATTTGTCTTTAAATCTGTCTTTAAAGACGTCTTTGAATCTGTCTATAAATAAAAAATTTGAAAAATTTGATATAATACTAGTTTACTTTACAAGGCCCTTGAAAAATTTGAAAATTGAAAGATGAAGGGAAAATATGAGTTATCTTTAATTAGATGGATTAAATGGATTTTAACACATTTATAAGGTATGGAGCATGGACAGAGTCATCATTACATCTGCCTCAAACTCAAAATGTCCATAATTAAGATAACTAATGACAGATAATGAATGGGTGTTAGAATTTTGTTATCATTTGATTTCAATCAATTTCAATGCACACTAAGAAACTTAACCTCTTTCTTTACGTCACTTACGATTCGAACTCACTGACTCTGAGTCCAAACACTCCTTACGGCCCCAACTGACGTATCGATCAATCGAGAAGCAATTCGGATTTTCAATCAGGCATAAGTTGCTATAGTTACTCGGATGAATTGATTGTAAACTTATGCATTTTCTCCCCAGAAATTTTACTCATTACTTCTTCAAATTCATTACTAATTTACTCCAGCGAAAATTCTCACAATTTATTTCCTATCGAAATACTCACATTGAAAACGCTCTTGCATTCATTTAAATCTCGATATTCCCGATTTAAATCAACATTAACATGTTGGGTAAAGTGACTTGCCGTATGGAAAAGCCAGCAGAGCGAAAGAACAAAGCCGACTGGGACCACTTCACCTGGAACTTTGCCAATCTTGCCGAGCAGCAGAGAGAAGATACACTTCGAATCCGACATGAAGGGCGGTCAATACGGAACGAGTCTGGGATACAAGCCCGATGGGATACATACCGGAACAACAACCGAATCCGGGATAGGATCGGGGAGATAGACAACTGGAGGGTGGCTTTGGAACAAACTGTTTCAGCCGTGGATATGGAAGTCAAGAAGCTCGATTCTGCCAAGGAGGCAGTGGAACAGGCTATTGAGACTAAGGTTTTGGACTTGGACATTGTAAATGAGATCATGAGCATTCGAGAACAGCGTCGGGGGAATGACTATGTGATGGACGAAGCTCAGCAGGAATTAACTAAGGTTGGTATTCTAAGTTTCTATGCTCTGTCCTGGTCACCCATAAGATTGAATTGCAATTTCTTACATTGATAGGAGACGTGTTTGATCAAAGACGCAAGAAACATGCTTGAAAAGAAAGGGCAAGAAGCGTGGCACCAGATCGCCCGGTTACAAGAAGTTCGTCAACATATTCTCCGGGATTTGTCCGAGAAAATTGTTGCATTAGATATTGATCGATATTTGCTTAATCTGAACGAAAGTTCTACTGAAATCGCCTTCCGACCAGATCCCCTTCGGGTTCCTAAAGGGATGATGACACCTCAAGCTTGGGAAGAACAAAGTCGCTACAACAAACTTAGGGCTGATAACGAGCTGGCTAGTTCTACAAAACTTCGAGAAAGCATGTTACTTACAATTGATCAAACCTATAACGATATAAAATCCCAGAGAGATGTTACAGATTTTGCAATGCGAAAGCGTCTGCATGAAATGAGTAAAACTGGAGATGATCTTCAACATCAACGTCAAAAGGTTTCATACAACTCCAAACCCTTCGCCTTGAGTGTATTTAAATGCTTTTTTATAGAGGAAAAATAAATAAACCAAATATTTTCAGATTCTTCAAGAAATGTGCAAGGTGGAGATGGAAATTCGAGACCTTGAAGATGGTCTTATGGATAAGACTAACAAAATGAAGCTAGCAGAAACTCGATTAGAGCATCGGACTTATCGATTTGGAGTTGAACTAACTCGGGATGATGCCCAATATGGATTAACACAAGAAGTCCTTCAACTCCGAGCTGCTCAGAAGGCCTTGCAGGCAAAAGTCAACGACGCTAAGAGAGCCCTCAATATGCTCCAGGGATTCCTTCAAAAATTGGAAAGTGAAATAGAAAACAAAAACGAAGCGAAGGTAATTGAGCAGATGGCTTTAGACGTTCGTGGACGAGTCGCAGCGTCTGCGGATACACCTCTTACAAAGACAGACAGGAACATCGCTTTGTCTGCTACTATTCCAGTTCCAGAAGATCGCCGAAGAGTGACTGGCGAACTTGGACGATCTTGTTGAGAAAATCAGGTTATTTTTTCTCTTCATTCCGTTAAAATTAATTATTTAAAAACTTAATGAATTAAATAATTTACTATTCCATTTTAGGATTTCTTGATAACGTAAAGTTTATTTTACAATTCTTCTTCAAAATAAACTACCGTTTCAAATAGATTGATTTTCAACAACAGTCAGTCATCAAACCCATCATTAGCAAAATCAGAATATAAATAACTTGAAACTCGAAGAGCTATAAAACAATCTTTCAATGACCTGCATAGTTATAGTAATTTTTCATTCCTAATAAAATGTTTGAAGTATGCACTAAAACTCTTCTAGTTTTGTTTCTCACCGTATAAAATCTATCTACCTTCAAACGTTACATTATTGAACGCGGAACCACTAACTATAAGTTACAGGTAAGTAAATTTATGGCACCGAGAAAGCATATTCAGTCCTAGACAGTTCTTCCCGATAATTTTCGAAAGCTCAGTAGGATTAAGTCAACTAGACCTACATAGATGTGAAAACATTTCGAATGGGATTCGTAAGTAGAGTTGGATCGATGCGGGATAGATGAAAGTGCTTCCTCTATTCAGGAAGGGAAATCTACTACCCTGTCTAACGTAATGCACTTGCAAGAGCATCCAGATACAGGACATTCAGGTTGGATCCTATAAAAACATTTACTTCTAAAAAAAATGATTATCGAATAAATATTATTAGTAAAAAAAAACTAACTGAAACCAATGCTGAAGATGAATAGTGTGACCTCCATGTTTACACGTTTGACACCAAGTGTACCAGGAAATTCCTTCGGAGGATGCACCAGTTGTCAACGGCAGTACATTAGCTTCCTTTTCAGTTCCCAATATCGTTCCCATATGCATTAAACAAATAGAACACCTTGGTAGTGGTTTGCGACAACTGGGACAGCACGACAGCTAGTAAATAGTAAAATTTTGAATGCAATTAATCATATCGTAGTGGACTGAAATCATGGGACACGTAATAGTATTTTAAGTATTTACCTTTATCTTGGCACTTGAAGTGGTGAATCTTGAAAATAATTGAGCATTTCGGGCCAAGGGTGTCATTCCTGAGGTTGAGATGCTTTTACCACAGAAATTACAGGAAACGGAAACTTCTGGTTGAGGAACTAATGACGGATTGTTGGCGTTTTTCAGGATATCGAATTCCGCACGTTGTTCCCACAATTTCCATGAATCAAGAAGCTCTCTGCAAAAAAATTGTGGTAAGATCCCAAGATCCGAATATTTATGAAACATGAGCAAAATAGTTCTGAGCTCACCTATAGCGTTCGGTCCATAATTTAAGCAAAGAACTGTTTGAGATGTCCATAGCCATTGTCCTGATGACAAGAATAGCTACCGTCTGCACATCAGCAGTCATGTCCAAATATTTCTGTAGTAGTGGGAAGGCTTGTGGTGTCATTCCTACACCAAACCCAGGCCCGCAGTATACTTTTTTAAACGTTTAATTTAAAAAAAAAATATTTAGAGTGTTGATAATTACCGGTCAATAAAATTGCCTCTAGATTTCCCTTCTTCACCATTTCATTCGTTAGATCTTGAATAAAGCTCACTAGTTTGGCGTCCGGGAGAAACGAACAGGCAAACCCAAGTCTATCAGCGACAGATAGTTCTGATTCATTCTAAATAATTAAATGTTTTTGAATGTATACCTAATAAAAATACATATCAGGCATTCCGTCTTCCGAGTTTACCAATATTGTTTCGTAGTTGTCAGTCTCGGTCAAGAATGCAAAAATAGCTCGGATGTATGGATCTTTTAATTGATGACAGTTAGTTTGAGCAAGTTCTCTCCACAATGAGCTTCTATCTTCTGTAAAACCTGCTATAGCCATAGCCACAATTGAATGATTGGAATCGTTCAAAATTTTTATGGATTGTCTCAGGCGCAAGTGAAACAAAGCAATCGCTGCTTTCCTGGTCGAAGGAGCATGTGATTCACTCAAAAATTCAGAATCCCATCCACAAAGTTGCTGAACAAAACTCCGCTCTTCACTCCTTAATTCATATAAAACAAATCCAAACTGAGCCTCACATAGATCTGCAGATATATTTAATGACTTATTTCCGGTTCATACTTGAAAGTTTTATTGTTGTGTAGATCAAATGAATTGTTATTGATAATCTCAGACTTCAAAGGGCCCCCAGTTGAACCAGGTGCAGAATCTATTCGTAGAACCGCCCTAGCCCCAGGAAACTTTAAAGTCCCCACAGAAGGCACTCGATTCTTTTCCTTTTCTGTCAGAGCTTTACAATAATCCAGCCAGTCCCACAAATTTTTCAATGTAGGATCATCATCCACAAGTTTACCGTTAGCTTCGAGAACCTCCTGTTAAAAGTACCGATTTTTATAACTGTTTACACCACAAACTAAATGCAAACATGTATAATACCTCAAGTCCATATCCGCTTATGGCCCTGCAGAAAAACAAAATAATTTGAAGAGTCCAGAAAAACAGACATACGTGATTTCAATTTCAAACTAGCCTTACCGCTGTTTCATGATAATCGATATATCATTTAGGGTTGCATAAACCTCATCAGTATTGTCGATGTACTGGATAATCTTTTTCCCATTAGACCAACCCAATTTGGAGGTGGACGACCAATTCAAAGTAATGCGTTCAAACACAACAGAGTTCCATAATATACCTAGTCATACACAATAATACTCAGATTTTCAGGATTTACGTTTATCAGAGAATAAGAACAGATTTAGAAATAAGAATGTTTAAAAGAAGTACCTGAAGAAGTAATTGTGGTAATAAGATTTTCTCGAGTTGGATGCCAAGAAAAAGACGACAACGGTGGAAGTGTACCATTAACAGAACTGTAAACATCTTCTGAGTATGCTGGAGAAAGTCTTCTTTCCAGCACTGCTGGCTCACCTTCCTCCGCCGATAGAGCTGCGTGGTGAACATCATGTAATGCGAGATATGACGAGTCTTTTTCTAAACAAGCCAAGAGACCAGATCTAAAACAAATTACAAAACTTGGTGTTAGATTAGCTTCTTACAGTACAGACATACATGTAAAGATTTTGAAAATGGTAAGACAGCAGACCTAGTAGGACACCAACCAACTTTGGAAACAGGCTTGGAATGATTTAAAACGACAAAAGGCTTTTCAAAGTTCCTCATGTCCCAAACAAAAACTTGATTATCTGCAAACGAAGCTACCCTATGATTAAAAAGGTGATCTACACTAATTCCATTTACTGCTTTCGTTGAGGCAGTGTTACCCAACTTTGGTTGTGAATCTACAAACGAAAATACACTAATAAATACCTAGTGAGATAATTACTACTCGATCTACGATTTCTTAAACTAGCATGTTACCACGTAGGTCGAAGAGTTTGATGTGTTTTCCATTCATCCCCACTAATATTGATTTAGCATCCACCCATGCAACCGATTGAGCAGTTTCATTTACGCCTAGTTCAATGACAGAACGCATTGTATCTGCACTGAACCCATCGCCCGAGGTGATTCCTGCCGAAATGTCCCAAATCGAAACTGCGTAATCGGATCTGGCTTTCTCAAATCCTGCTGCTAGTAAATTCGGAGATGCTTTATTCCATTGCAAAGCGTATACCTGTCTTGCATGTTTCGGTGCTAAACAGAACAGAATTTACTTTTAAAACAATCTTACATCATTACATGCATTAAACTTTTCAAGCGCGTACCAAATTCTTTGTCGATTATACTCGCTCCAAACGAAGTTAAGATGATCTTGCCATTAACAAGGCCAACAGCAACCATACCCTCTGCGCCATTCCCAGGGTAAAGATCGATGACTTTCAGATAAGGGAATTCTCCTATTTTAGACACAAATGTAGCTGCCTTAGAGTCAGAGAGCCTTACATCTATTCACAGTGATGTAAATAAAAATATCATTACTACTGCTATCCTATATTGTCAATAAGTATTTCTAAGTCAAAACAGTTTCTTTAAGCTTATTCATACATCCCTGTGGCAATTTCCCAGATTCGCAGTCTTCAATTTGATACAAATTGATTTCTTGAGCCCATGTTACTAAGTGGTCTAATCTTCTAGGTGACCACTGGAGGTCCATTCCGATATCGTCTTCTAGTTAAATATATCTGGGAAAAAAAATTTCAAGATCAAAAGTGACATTTCAATATTTTCTATCTTACTTTCATCTCAAAATTAGTATTATATTAGCAATACACAATACGAATGTTTTAACTATGCTGTGCGTACCTGTATTGATTTATCTACACGCTTTCAGTCGACCTGTATCGATTTATCTACACGCTTTCAGTCGAAGGCTAGTTTGCCATTTTCATGCAGATATTACAGATCAGAGAAGAATACGATTTATCAATACTCATAGCTCTTTCATAATTATCAAATCTGAATCGAACTGGATTTGATTTGAGCTGTTACTTCACTTTTCCAGATTCTGCAAGTAAACTCGTTTAAGACCAGAAACATTGCCGGGTTGAAATGAAGGGACATAAAGTGCACTCACATCAGATATCATGCAACTCTTGTGTTAATGCATGGTTATTGGTTATTACTAAATACTAACACGCTTAATAACTGTTAAAAGTTTTTAATTTATATACACATCGTCCATCCTAGCTCAATATTATAATTAACGTTCTATGTATATGGTAGGTATACGAACTATTAAATATTAATCATCGCCACCGATTTGCCCACAAACTATTAACATTTCATGTATCTTCTTAAGTTAGAGATTAAGAAGTTCAGTCATTATGTTAATGGAAACTGGAAAGATGGATATATTATTATCACAGATCTATGATTGCCGGGTTGCACAATCCAAGTACTTAAGATCTCGTTAATATAATAAATGCTCTAATGGTCATTTCCAATTAACAGATTAAAAAAAAGTATATAAAGCTCCAGATCAGAAAATGTGATCATCAAATCATATTATTCATCCTTTCAGTCTAAGAGCAAACCTGTAAGAACTTATTCCAATATGAGGAGTTTTGTTGTAATTTTTCTAGCTTATTTTGCTATTGCGGTGAACGCTGCGAACAAGCGGCCATACGAGGACAGATTTGTAGACTATGGAGTTTACAAAATTGAAAATCGAGCTGTCGTCGGGGTAAGCCAAATAGATACGAACATAGCTTTTGATACCATACAACGTTTCGGGGTTCCATATAAGACAGTTGTACATTGAAATTTGGGAATTTTCGTTAGGTCCTGAGTTTCAATAGAACCAGTGTTAAAGTTCCTCCAACTACTGAGGAATTCGATGACTCCAACCCTGGCCAAAGGTGGAGACTAGACCAATCATGTGAGTGGATTATAAAATTTATTTTCAATTCATTATGAATATATTTATACGTAATCATGCATTATTTTCACCAATATAGCTTTGTATACCGCCTTCGAGCTGCGCCCTACTGCGGACGAGAAATATCTCCTAGATTACGAAGACGAGCGAGGATTTTTGAGATGGGTAAGTACGATTTGTGATCAATTGTTCGATATCGATGGCTAACAAGAAAATTTAAAGAGTGTAATTAATTCAATTGAAACAACAGTTAGTTTCATTGGGATGGGGACAAAATAAGCTGTGGTACCTGCAAGACGCTGGAGACGGTTTCACCCAAGTTAAAAACAAACATAACGATGTGTGTCTTGAATCACGAGGGTAAGATTTTAGGCTTAGATGATTCAGCTTATTTTATTAAATCTAATTGAATGAATTGCTCACCGACTGTTATAGAATCGGTCAGGTGGTAGGAGCGTTTGTGTGCAGTAACAAACATGAGCAACAATGGAAGCTCGTCTTCACTTCGTAAACAAATCTTACATAGAATGAACATGTTCTGTTATTTTCCCCTGAAATAAACTATGAAAAACTGAAGCATTTAACTGTAAATTATTAAGCATAGTATTCGAGATTTTAGGTTACTTATATAAACACCCATTTTCTAAAGGTGCAAGCTCAGTTCCTTTTTACAATTCAAATAAATGTTACCGTAACATATAGCTCACATGATTAATTTAAAATTTCGTTCAACTAGATTTATTGAAGATTACAGAAAAATTGCAAAAATACCAATGTATTTGCTTGTAGTTCATAAAAATTCTAATCGTCAAAAAAACTTATGGGGTGACGGTCTAATCTGCTTTCCTGGATAAAATTACATAACAAACTGCAGTGACCAGTGTAATTAATGGTTACAATACGTTCGAATTAAATATCAATTACTTCCTGAATTCCCGTCAAAAACCTAATGCATATGCAAAGATAGTAGTTTCGAGAATAATAATGAATTAGGTTAGAAAAGGTTTTACTTATATGATATCATCATCTGGAAAAAAAGCGTTCGGCTCAGTTTTGAAGGCATCTCGAAAACCTTTTCGCCTCATTAGGCTCTGCAAGTTCCTTTTTTAAATTAAACCCACAATATTAATTAAACAATTCACCAACTCATATGATTTTCAGAAGTATTAGTGTGTACTTGTAACAATTTCATACCTTATACAGTATCCGTTAATGTTCGACTTGACGTTTTTTTCAGCGTCGTGACGATGAGCCAAAACAGCAAGATTTCCAATATTTTCTTCAGTGACGAAGTTCATCAACTCATTGAAACAAAAAGCTTTCAGGTCTCCCAATTCGAACTTGTCAGCAGCTCGAACCACTCCACTCAAAATAGTTGGATCAATAATAGGTACGATTCCAGAATATATGTAATCCAACACAACTTCTAAGATATTAGACTCTACATCGGCAATTGATATAATGGAAACTGACTGTTCTTTTTCTGGTGGGTAGTCGCCCCCGGCAGTGCTCAAATTGTATGAGGCTTGAGCGATAGTTGGTTTCGAAAAACACGTAGAGACATCGAACATTTTAGCAAACGCTCCGCTTCGAGCTAAGAAATTTAATTATTTAGCATTAGTAAGCTTCTTCAGGAAAATTATTTGCATAAATTACAAAAATTACCAGATAATATTAATTTGTGAACTGCGAACACCTTTCCTTCACACTCTAAATGTATATCCGCTGTACCGGTTGCTGTGCGTAGCTGCCACATGTCTGCTGTCATCAGCTTCGCAAAATCACTTCTTTCCTGTTTCAGAGCTTCAGTATGACTCTGCTCAGCCTTACCGTACATTTCAAAAAGTATTTGAGTTCTGAGTGTATTCTCCTCCAAAAAAATGTCGTTTTGAGTGTACAATTTTTCAAGGTCCATGATGTTGTCCCACCCAAACTTAAAATTTTCCTGGAAGTCTCTGAAACAGCCTAAAATATAATAGGTTGTGAAGAAATAGAAGCGACAGAAGAATTATTTTATTAAAAATAGTAATTATTATATGAGAATATTACGATTTTTATGTAGCAACTCCTTCCCATTGCTATCAACCACTTTGAAAGTAAAAGCTGCATGAATACATTTTGATTTTGATTTAGTTTTACAAATCTTTCCAAGAATTACATGCCAACTAAGATTCCCACCGGACTCTGATAGTTGGAAGTACCTGTAATTGTAAACGTTGGGAGTGATAAAGATTAAAGAATATATGAATTCGATAAAACTGGATGCCACATCAGAATCGGTTTAAGCATTCATTACTATAATCATCATTGATCATGGCATTTAATATAACACATTCGAGTAAAAAAACATTGGAAGCTAATGAGAAAAAGATCTGCAGTTAGGCTTTGACATTGAAGCTAAAAAAAATGTGAGGATTTAACTAGCGAAACCTTTAAGGTCAATGGGGGTAGCTATAGCTTGTTACCAACAAAACAAGTATGCAAGTTAACTTTATACAATTTTACCTATAGTGTAGTTGTTTCCGTAAAAAAATTTTCGAAATCTTTAATTGAATATATGTCAAGGTACAGTAACTGGCTAGTTTTCCAAATTCAAAATCAGAACTTTTCAACGAAATCGGAATTCCTCACCTTTGACTGACAATCAGATATCAGATCTGTTTCCATTATAGTTCATAATTTTCACCACCGCCACACCAATAGTTTAACGCAATGATTGTCTAGTAACTAGTAAGAGCTAGACTATCGCTATGCAATGGGCCAGAAATGGCCTTCGCGGCATGGGGATACTGTTTTGATCAGTAGTCCACCACACCTTTGAACATACATAGACTATCGCTAAATCTGATGACAGTTAAACTGTTAACTTACCATTCACATTTTCGATCAATGTCAGCTCCAGCTACGATCTTTTCTGACTTCAAAATCCTACTCCTACCTCCACTGGTCGCCAAAATTCCCGTGGAAATAGGACGTGGAAAAGCCTTATCAAATTTTGGTACCTCCCAATCCCATTCATAAGCGATTCGATTCGGTGGCCGCACCTGAAAGGAGATGGATTCAAAAGTAATAGTGTCTAGCCGAAAATAAGATGCTATTTACAATCATTGACATTTGTGACACATTCAATTGACTGTTATTGGTAAGCTAACTTGAGATGATTAGATATAATCAGAATAATCACTAGAAGAGTAAACCATGCGGTGGCAAAGGTTAACCTTTGTTACCTCATCCTGGAGAATCTATTGTCTATGGGAGAATATTTTCAATCTTTCAATTGTACCTTATAAAATTGACATTAATTTTTGCATTGCAATTTAGACGGTAGCCCGTTTCATCTCTCATCATTGCCATGCGAATTGCGAATACATAAGATAGCTAGCCTGACCTGGCTGACCTTAGTCTTGTGGTTGAACTGAAATTCCTTTTGTAGCTGAAGGTTGTTCATAATGGACGTTGACGTTATGTCCACCTCCAAACTTTCGCATTCGCTAACTGCTTGACTTCCTCCTGCCGCTTTTGCACTAGCCCTGCCAAAAGCCAACGTCCCCCTCGTCGAACCCGTACTCGTGGAATCGGATTCCTTCTTAATTTGATTCATCATTCCCCAAGAAGTCTGGAACTCCACGGAGAAATTATAACTTGATGGATATATTTTAACGGACTACAGATTTTTAAAAAATGAAATGAATTAAAATATGCTTGACATTCGCATACACTTCAACACCAATATAATAGCTGAGCTAACGCTGCTGCGGACTGCGACCGCACTGGTTCACAATGAACGACGGAATGAATACAAAACAGTCTGAACATGCAAGGTTATGGCTAGCCAAGTTGGAGGTCAGACCTGTAGCCTCCCGAACTTACCAACAATATTGAATAGTTAGTAAAAGTTTCGAAATATTGGACCTGTTCAAAGGTTGAATTAAATCCGATGGTCTGAAAAGAATCGTAAGTAAAATGCACGTACTAGTTTTGAGGACCAGCCCATGCGTTTCTCATCTCCCTCAGCTTGTGGGTCAAACCGCTAGAGGACGTATTTTCCTTTGTTGACGTGGAAATCTGGATCTCTAAAGCATCTTTCGAAGTTTCGATGAGCACGTCGACGTTGAGGGCATGGAAATTATTCCTTTGCTTTTTAGCCCGTTCGTTAGATTTAGGGCTTATAGGGATGCCAGTGTCCGTGTGTCCGTGTGTCTGTGTGTCTGT